>SKCR01048190.1:0-40512 GCA_019454045.1 Zanthoxylum bungeanum
GACCAGTCCTCCCTTATTGATCCAACGGTTCTCTCCAAGATTCTTTTAATCTCCTGTTTGAAACTTCAACTTGCCCGTTTGACTGTGGATGATAGGCTATGGCAACCTTATGAGTAACTCCGTAATTGGATAGGAGTGCATCGAAGTATCTGTTTGCAGAAATGTGAGCTACCATCGCTGATAATTGCCCGAGGTGTTCCGAAGGGAGTGAAAATATTCTTTTTCAGGAACTTGATCACCACTTTTAAATCATTGGATGGCAGTGCAATTGCTTCAACCCATTTTGAGACGTTGTCTACAACAACCAGTATGTACAAGTTTCCGAATGATGGAACAAGGGGTCCCATAAAATCAATACCACATACATTAAATATCTCCACTTCCAGAATATTTTACAACGGTCCTTCATTTCTCTGCGAAATATTCCCCGCTCTCTGGCACCTGTCACATTGAAGAGCAAATAGATAAGCATCTTTAAAATGAGTGGGCCAGAACAAACCTGATTGCAGGACTTTTGCTGCAGTTTCATTCCCGCTGAAGTGTCCACCATATGGTGATGAATGACAGTATTGAAAAACACTGTTGACCTCCTCCTGTGGAACACATCGTCTCAGTAATTGATCAGCACAACGTTTGAACAAGTACGGCTCATCCCAGACATAGTGCTTGATTTCTTTGAATAATTTCTTCCTTTGCTGAGTTGTCCATTCCAACGGCCATTTTCCAGAAACTATGTAGTTGACATAGTCAGCATACCAAAGGACTTCCCGCTGTTTCATGGCAAATAGCTGTTCATCTGGAAAATTTTCTTTGATTGTCAATTCTTTGCCAGCTGTTTCTGTTGGACAATTATGACCATAGCGTCACTATTTGTAAAAGACATTGTGGTTTTTGTACAAATTAACTATGTGACAATGGAAATTACATTTTATCATTTTGTAATTTGATTACTTAAATATATAATGATAAAAGTCCCTATGATTAGTTCTGGATTATAAGATATGAGACAATATCAATCCATAAAGGTTTAATCATAAATATCCCTAGTCATAGTATTATCGAGACTAGACATCGATAATGCGGAATAGACTAGTATTGCACTTGTGCGTGTTATGAAGCGTAACAACATAGTTCTCATATATTAAGTATTGGATACTTATGCAAGTGCGATTGGAGGTTGTGTTTACCGATGGTACGGAAACAGCTTCGCTCTGGATAGACCCCGCGGAATCCCATTGGTAGTATGACTATGTGTCTATGGGAATCCGCATCAGGGTAGGTGTATTTGGTCTTAACTTGAGACTTGCATCGCTAGTACTTGCGACAATCAATACACTTTGGTTTTGGTCATCCAGGACTTTAACAGGTTCTGTGTATGCCTCTTCTGGGTTTATTAAGAATCGTAGTGTATTGGGGTGTGATGTCAAGATGGAAGTATCACTTCAGTCATATGAAGATGATGATCACGCAGGGATACAGAACTGGTACTCTAAATTGGTTGCAACCATCGGGATAATATGACAAGGTCATGATTATCTGATTAAAGAGACTAGTTGCTTGAATCCGATATATGCTTCGTACGGGGCAAACATTATTCCAGCCTCAGGCCTTGCATGTTACATCCGATACTGGATCGAAATACGCAATACTACGTATACTACGCCTGACATAGATTATATATTCCTTTAAGAATATTTTTGAAGAATTGGGTAGGCACGGTGCTTTGCTAGAAGCCAACCATGTCTTGTAAATCGGTAAAAATGTAGTACGAGGTACATACGTGTTCGGATAGTCCGACGACCAGATTTACTGCCAACATATCCAGGGATCTCATGGGTCACTTCCCGAAGATTTACCGATGTCGTATGATTCGAACATAATTAATCTGGGATTAATTAAGAAGAGATTTTATATGGGATAAAATACTATTTGAAGAGAGAGTACGATTAATTTGGAATTAATCGATAAAATAATATTTCGATATATTATACGAAATTAGATTTCGACGTGGAATTAAAATTAGATTTTAATTCGGGATAACGAATTAATTTAGAATTAATTCACGAGCGACGTGAATAGTGATTTTGCTAGGCATAATTATTTAATTAAATTTGATTTAATTACGTCACAACGGAAAATTCGTTAATTCGGAATTAACGAACTCGAGCCCGGAATGTGTTTGCGGGCCCACTCGGATTTTAAATTAAAGCGGGGCCCACAAGTCACATCGCAAGTCACATCACCTGTCACTTTAGTGATGGAAGTCCTGTCACCTTTTGTGATTGACAACCAGTCACTATTCATGATGAGAGTAGATGGAGGCATTGAATGCCATTTTTCCCTCCATTTTGCTTTATGCTTTTTGGAAAAGCATATACCAAAAGTGTGAAGGATTTTTGGTATTAGGTTTTTAGAAAACAAAACAAAAGAAAATTGAAACTCTCTCTCTCTCTTTTAGCTCATTGCCGTGAGCTTCTTAACAAGGAAAGGAAATTGTTTTTCTTTCTTTCTTGCTAGCACATTCAGGAATCATATCAAGGTGTTAGGGAAACTAATCCATTGAGCTTGGAATCAAGATCAAAAGCTTGGAGCTTGGATTTCACATTCAAATGATACCTTGGCCGAAACTTCAAGGAAGAACTTTTTATGTTCAACGCATCCAAAATCCAATCTTTGTAAGTATGTTTCCGCCATTCTTACTTTCGTATTCACATGATTTCATTGCTTTATATGATCTTAGGAATGTCTTAGAGACCAACAATGGTATCAGAGTCTTGATGAGCATGAAATTGAACTTAGGGTTTATATACTAAATTTGGGTAAATTTGATTTGAGCATGTTTTAATCAAATTGTTTGTTTGAGTATTGTAGGCATTGCATTTTTGCATACCAAACCTGATGAGGAGTCTCGTAAGGAGGCACTACCTTTAAGTTGTGGAAGTCGTGGAAAACGGTCGTCGGAAAGGAGAAATCAATAATTGACATATCATTGGTTTTGATTCGCCAAGTTCGCTTGTTGAATCTTCGTTTCGAGGTATATCTTTGGCCCGAAATAACCACAAACCACTCTAAGCCCACCTAAACACCTAAACCCACATCCAAAGCCCATGAAACCAAGACAAATCAAACACCAAGCCCATATCCATGAAGCCCACGCCCGTGCACACAATTCACCCCTCCATGCACTATTCAAACATGATTCACCCTTTTACCAAACTTATTTTACACCTTTGACTTCACTTTTACCTTGGTATGAACTTTCCAAGCCATTAATTGATCAACCCCACACCATTTAAGCCATCAACCCCACGCCCATCACCATTTCTTTTCATTTTCTTCATTTTCAAACCACCTTTGATCATTTTCAACAAAGATATCACAATTATACATTACCTTTCAACAAAGCAATGTATGAAATTAATTACCCTTTGACATCACATGCCAACCCAATCAATACTCACCTCATTTGCCTATTTAAACCCCCATTTTTCTACCTTGACATACCTAGCATGCATCAAGGAAAGACTAAGCATTTTAGAGATCAAAAAGCCCATTTCACAGCCCTCACTTTGAAGAAACCAGCCACCCCCTGACTCCTCACGTTAACCACACAAAAATGCCACATATCTAAGAAGCCCTAAAACTGCCGCACCATAAGCCTTAAAAAAACGTGTGCCCCTATCTTCATCATCATTCACGCATCACTACCTTCTGCCTAGTTCACGCCAATTTTCAGCCCCATAATTCAACCCAAACTGCCCCATTATAAACCTGAATCTCACGCCCAAAACACCCTTCAACCAGCCCCTGGAACCAACGTACAAACTGTCCAATTTAGCTCCCACATTCTGCCCAGTTTAGCGCCCCCATTAAGCCCTCATCCAGCACCATTTTCACGCCCCTTAACTGCCTCTGAATCAGCCCCTTAACTGCCTCTGAATCAGCCCCTTAACTGCCTCTGAATCAGCCCCTTAACTACATCTGAATCAGCCCCTTAACTGCCTTTAAATTAGGCCCTCACTGCCTCTCAACTTGCGCCCCAAACTGCCTCATTTAGCTCTCGAAACACACACCTAAACTGCCTCTAATCCTCACGCATAAACTGCCTCATTTAGCCCCTGGAACTCACACCTAAATCAGCCCCATTTAGCCTATAATATTCACGCATAAAACTCCCTTATTTTATCCCCATAACTCACACACACACTGCCCAGTTCACCCTCCACATTCACGCCCAACCATCACCAAAACAGTCCCTAATTCACTGCCAACCAGTGAGTTAAGTGTGGTGATCTGAATCGCAGCGAAACGAAGTGAAAACATCGGATAAAACAGCGAAACAGCGAGCAAAAACATCAAAACAGCGAACCGGTGGAATCACGGTGTCTTACCCTTTTCGACGGCCGTATAACGCACTTCCGAGAGACGACACAAAAGGTTAGACCTGAGGGCTTATATTATTGAATTTCTTCACATGAAATAATGACTTAGGAAATGTGTTTTATGATGTTTAGCATGAATAATTAGTTTAGCATGTTGTTTGAATTTCTTCGCATGAAATAATAACTTAGGAAATGTGTTTTATGATGTTTAGCAAGAATAATTAGTTTAGCATGTTATTTAATTTACGTTATATAAATTAGTAACTTAGAAAAGCATGTAACTTATTTTTCGTCGCATGAGAATTAATAATTAGTGTATGATGTGATTCGGATAAGTGAAATGTGTGTTCCCTCTCGTGGTATATTGGATGGAAACCCGGACATAAATTCCATAGCCGAATCCGAATGGACGGTATTATGGTCTGCACTCGGGATACAATGCCCCGTACCACTCGAAAGATTCACATATTTCATTTCATCCAAACTTGTATTTGAGCATGATTAGGCCATTAGAATGTTGTTTTATGTTTAACATGACTTAATTACTTTATTCCGCAATAGGAGTTTGATTTACATCATGTCTAAATCGTATTTTATTTAATATGCTTTTGTGTGATGCTGAATGTTTTTCGTAATGAAAGTTTACTTTTGAAGCATGCAAACCTAGATTTAGGCTTTATAAGAATTTAGACTACTTTGACCAACATGTATGTTGAGTAGACTTGGTTAATATTGCACAAATCCATTCATTACAAACGACATAAGTAAGGGACCATTCCGAACCCAACGGTTTGAGGTCTTCCCTTGCGAGGGGTGAGTGCGGCCTTAAATCATTTTCCCGGTTCACACCGGGTGGCGACTCCATTATTCTCCGGTTTAGTCCCCCGCAGGCTACTCCGTATTCCCAACTAGGCCCTGAGTCTAGAACAGCATGCGTCGCCCAGTTTCTGTGTCCTACAGTCTGGCGACTCCGCTGGGGAATAGAGAATCGGCCCCGAAATAATGTCTTGTAATGTTCGTGATTTGTGCTTTAATTAACCACGTCTACTGTGGGTTTAGGGATTTTAATCAAAGGCATTGTTAAGGCTTGGTGATGGTTTGGTGTCTTCCTTCACTCACTACCTTTCTATAAGGAAAAGCTGTGAAGGCACCTGGATAATCATTCACCTGTAGCTCATTGTGATAGACTAATTTGGAGGACTTATTGTTTATTCCTGTAACCAAGGCAATAAGAGCTTAAGAGGCTTGGGTATTTAAGAGAGTTCGCTCCACCCTCCCTCTGGGGAATCTACAACGGGAAATCCATTTGACAGTCAGTCACACACCGTAACTCGTTGGCACGTACCATAAGGTATAAAAAAGGTGCATTCACTTGGTCGTTTGAACCCTTGAGTGGGGAGTCCTAGTTGTGGGCAATCCTTCGTCAGCGAGAGCCTTTGTTTACACTCCTGAAACCTACATCTGAACCTTAGTTGTATGACCAATAGAAGTGATTTCTTTATGTTTGTGTTTGGGATCATCCTCATTTGGATTCTATTGGACCTATTGTCAAGAGATATGAACTTGTTGGGCCATTTAAATTGGGACAAGTTCACGTCCTTTGACAATTGAGCCAAAAGCTTCTAAAATGACGATGGGCCGTTTTGTGTTTGGGCCGCTTATCATTTGAAGTTGTTTAGCCATGTTATCGCAAAAGTATAAACTTGTTGGGCCTTTTTAACTGGGACAAGTTTGCACCCAACGATATTATGATTGAATACTTTAAAATGATAATGGGCCGACTTATATATCTCATACATTGCACGCATCTCATGCATCTCATACATACAAGAATCATGTTAACCCTTTGTGTCTTAAAAGCCATCATAGAGATCCGTTGGGTTAAGAAAAAGAAGTTAGAGTATTCCTTGGGAAAATTCAATACATCAGTCGGTTCATCGCCAAGTTGAGGAAGACAAGCCAGTGAAATAGAATGAGCAATGCAGGAAGCCTTCGACAAGATCAGTGAATATTTGTTGAAACCTCATATCTTGAAACCTCCAAGACTGGGAAAACCCTTGGTACTATATTTGTCAATTGAACCTGAAGCGCTGGGGGCGATGATGGTACAAGCGGATGAGATGAGGGTGGAGCATGCAGTCTACTACCTCAATAAGTGGTACTATGATATTCAGCAATACTTGGAACATAGAGAATCCTCGGAAGAAGCAAGCAGAAAAGATATGATAAACATTCAGAAGGTAATAGGGAATAGGGCAGTGAGACTATCAGATTTAGAAGGGAATGAGTTCATCGAGCCGATCAACTTAGACAAATTGAAACAGTACTTTGCTTAAGGAAGGGAAGACCGAGCAGTCACCAAGAGAATTGGCGGCAGACCTAACCCAACGGGATAGGAAATTCATCCATGCATACATGCATACACGTAACCTGCATCCCTTGTTTTGTGTTTTTGTAGGCATTGCATTTCTGCATGTGAAACCCGATGATGAGCCTCATTTGGAGGCACTATCTTTTAAGTCGCGGAAATCGCGGAAAACGGACTTCGGAAGGGAAGAGTTAAGAATTGACGGTTTTTGTTGGATTTAGTTCACGTGTTTAGCTTCGGGTTCGCTGTTGGATCTCCGTTTTAAAACTTAACCTTAGCCCAAGCCCATTAAATCATATCCAATAAACATTTAGAATATATGTGTCACAAATTAAATTTAAATTAAATCTAAGTAAATTAAAACCAATTAAATTAAACACAAATTAAATAAAATAATTGAAATGAAGTTAAATTAAATAACTAATTAATTGAAATTAAACAAATTTAATTAAAACGAATTAAAGTGGAATTAAAATAACTAAATTGAAATTAAATTAAATAACCTAAATTAAATTAATTAAATGATATACCAACTAAATAAAATATTAATTAAGTCATCAACCAATTGAAATCCAACACAAATTAAATACCAATTAAATTAAATTCATAAATTAAACTAATTGCAATTCAAATTAAATCATTCCAAAATTAAAGAAATCAATCACCTAAATTAAATAATTCCCCACCAAAAATACAATATCCTTGCCTAAATAATTAAAATCAAATACCAATACACCTAATTAATTGATTTCTTTCCTAAAATAAAATCCATGCATGCAAACCCTAATTTGATAAACTATATAAACAACACACAAAATCAAAACCCGGATCGCTCTCTCTAATACACGGCAATACAACAAAAAACAAGAAGCTCTCCCTCCTCTCTCTCAAAAAAAACACAGCCACAAAACCCTAACAGTCCTCACACAAATCGAAACACCATGCAACCATCGTGAGCAAAACACAAAACCATAAACCATTAAACACTCAATCTCATTCAATACCCACATATCCAAAACGAACCCTCATCAACAACCTTCATAACCTGCAAGCCCCGCTCATTAGCCCCCACGTCCCGAGAGCCCTCATACACTTCAGCCGCATGCACCCACTTCCACAGCTTCACGCCACGCACCAGCCCTCCACTCACAAACACTAACAGCCCCTATTGATTTCACTCAAAGCAACAAATCGCCTAGCCACACTGCAACCTTCACGCTCACAATCAACACGCCTTGCTCGTCACAACCAGCCATTAGCCACAAACCTTCAAACGCCACCTGCCCCTTGCCCTTTTACATCAAGAGCCCTCCACACGACCCCTCAGCCATCACACCCCCTCTCATACGTGCACTAACACTACCCCCATTTGACGCCATTAATAGACAAGACTCACCCATGAACCCTTCACGCTAAAAACCCCACATTGAAGCCACATAGCAACTTCACGAAAGAAGCCTTTCTCAGCCAGCTCATGCACGTTGCGCCCCCCATCACCTGGCTGAAACATCAATAAAAATAAAGCCAAATAACCTTCGCTCAACATGGCCCCATCCTCTGCACCGAATTACAGCCCCTGACCTGCACTTAAATCACCAAAAAAAACTACCACAACCAGTCCCAAAACCTGCCGCAAATAGTCCCCAGAAACTGCACAAAATAGTAGCGAAAACTGCTCCCAGAACCCTTCCAAAACAGCAGCCCTTTACCCTCCAAAAACGCATAAAACAGTCCACAAAACGTGACCTGAAACAGTGAGCAGAAAACACCGAGAAAACAGCAGCAAAGTGAAGCCAAAACAGCGAGGAAAACAGTGGAACAACAAGTTAAGACGCTAAGCTAGTGAACCGGAAGAATAAGGAGCTTTTACCCATTCCGATCTCCGCGAAACGCAAGTCCGAAGACGACTTAAAAGGTTAGACCTGAGGGTACCTTTCACACTTGTTTTTTATTTGATTTTTAGTGATTCTTTTAATTGTGTTTTAATTATTTATTGAATATTGTTTGCATGCGATGTGTGTTGTGGCCATTGATTAAAACGGAAAATACGTCGTCTCTCGTGGTATATAGGATGGAAACCAGACGTAAATTCCGTAGCCGATTCCGAATGGACGGTAGTGCGGTCTGTACTTGGGATACAACTCCACGTACCACTTGAGTAAACGGCGTATATTTCGCTTTATGTTATTTTGATTATTCTCACTTTATTATTCCGCCATTTAATTTTCTGCACGTTATTTATTTATGTAATGATGAGAAAAGCGCATGGGCTTAGTAAGTCGGATTAAAGGCCCTCCGTTTCATGGGGATAAGATCCTTACCACGATGCTTCACCACGCCGAGTATTTTTGTGTTTACTTTTGTCTTTATTTATGTATATTATGTGTTTATTGCGTATGGGCTTAGTAAGTCGGATTAAAGGCCCTCCGTTTCACGGGGATAAGATCCTTACCACGATGCTTCGCCGCGCTGGATGACGTATATTCGATTGGACGTGAGATGTGTTCAATCGGATATACAAAGTCCGATATCTTGTTTTTATTATTATGCCTTTATTTTATGCATATTATATGTTCATTGCGCATGGGCTTAGTAAGTCAGATTAAAGGCCCTCCGTTTCACGGGGATAAGATCCTTACCAAGATGCTTCGCCGCGCCGAGTATTTTTGTGTTTACTTTTGTCTTTATTTATGCATATTATGTGTTTATTGCGCATGGGCTTAGTAAGTCGGATTAAAGGCCCTCCATTTCACGGGGATAGATCCTTACCACGATGCTTCGCCGCGCCGGATGACGTATATTCGATTGGACGTGAGATGTGTTCAATCGGATATACAAAGTCTGATATCTTGTCTTTGTTATTATGCCTTTATTTTATGCATATTATGTGTTCATTGCGCATGGGCCTAGTAAGTCGGATTGAAGGCCCTCCGTTTCACGGGGATAAGATCCTTTACCACGATGCTTCGCCGCGCTTCTTGTCATGTCACTGATTCTTTCGTACATCATTGCCTTATTCATGCATGTATTATGAAATTCCATATAATTGCATCATCTACCTTAGTCTTGGCTTAATGTATTACAATTTATGCATCCATGTTGTGACATTATTTCTTGTGGTATATCGGATGGAAACCCAGACGTAAATTCCGTAGCCGATTCCGAATGGACGGTAGTGCGGTCTGTACTTGGGATACAATTCCACGTACCACTTGGAAAAGTATTCACGTGCATGTTTGTGCTCATGTTAGTTGCATCATTTAGCATCACATTATGGCATGTTCATCTTTAATGTAAAATTGCATCTTGGATTGGCATATTTAAATTCGTGTCTTTCTTCATCTTTTCAAGTTATGTGTTTGTATTAATTTCATTTATCATGCGGTTATTTTGACCATATTTTATATGCTTCTTTGCATAATGCGCCTATTACATTATTTGTTGTCATTTTGATTTCCTTTATATTACATGCAAATGTTACCATGACTGTTTGTGTTTATGTTTACATGAATGATTGAATTCTTATGACGTTATGTGCTTGTTGTTGCAAAGGCCTACCTTTAAGCATGTGAATTTGGCAATAAGATTTGATTCCATGTATGTTAGATGTAAACTTTACTTTTAAGCATGTGAATTTAGGATTGTGGTGCACTTGGAAATATATGTCATAGGCTTGGTTGGATTATTGCATAAATCTTTACATTACAAGTGGCATAAGTAAGGGACCATTCCGAACCCAATGGTTTGAGGTCTTCCCTTGCGAGGGGTGAGTGCGGCCTTAAATCTCATTTTCCCGGTTCACACCGGGTGGCGACTCCATTATTCTCCGGTTTAGTCCCCCGTGGCTACTCCGTACTCCCGACCGGGCCGCGAGCCCGGGACAGCATGCGTCGCCCAGTTCCTGTGTTCCCACAGTTTTGTTTTTGCAGATTTCAAACAAAAGAGAACCAGCAGGGGGCGACCAGAGACATATGGCGCCAAGGAGCACAATGAGGATCCAACCCATCACGAAAAAGGAGTACCTCTACATTTGCATACTTACACATCACACGCACATGTTTTCATTCTATTGTTTTGTTTGTGTCCGCAGGTCTCAAAGAAGGAAAGAGAAAGCGGCAGAATACAAGCAAGTTGAAAGCATATAAAATAATACCAGCAATATTCAGAAATGAACCCCTGGGGGCGAAGCCCCAAATTACCAGCAATTGAAAAGAGGAATGTCAGAGAAATGAGAAATCTTTGGTGGCTAGACATATGTCTGATGATGACATTGTATGTTGTAGGGAAGAAACCCTAGAAACGATAAGTGCGAGATGTGCTCTCGTCCGGTATTCTGAATGGACTGATATCGGTTAGACTTATAAGCACTTGATTATGGGATCTCATCAGTAGAAGCCTGAGTGGTTGGCAAGATGACTAGTTGAACAGATAGTGGATCAGTGAATGACTGTTTGCCTGGATGTCCACCCTGGTTTACTGATGCTACGATATATGATATGGTTGGAAACGAAGAAAAAGTCTCTCCGATGAAAAAAAAAATAGACCACCTATAACCGATAAGCGTGAAGCACCCATGGGCGAGTATTAGGACCACAATGAGGAGAAATGCTACCTTAAAGGGTAGATGTGTCAAAAAAAAGTTCAAAATGAAAACAAAGAAAAGAAAGAGACAAAAGAAAAAGAAGAAGACCATATCATGTTGAGTATGACGAAGTAATCACAGAGCGTGATCCAGACATCTAGGTTGGTTAGACCCACTGGTCCGATTCTCCGAGACGAAATCATCGAGTTGGCTTACTTAAGGACTAAGCTGCGAAAGAGCCCTGGCACACACAGACTTGGAGTCTAGCTCAGATCATTCACTCAGACGGTCGGATTTGAGTTGTATTGAGTACTTTGAAGGTTCTCAGGTTTCGACGGAAAGCATTCATTGAGGACAAAAGTATGTCCAGCTATCAAGATTCTCTCATGAGAGGCAATATGACATTCTGGGGGCGAGGCCCACACCATTATTATTAGTTTCGCCGGGTATGGCATTCCAGGGGCGAGGCCCACACCATCAACATCAGCCTTGCCGGGTATGGCACTCTGGGGGCGAGGCCCACATCAGCATCAATAATGGTTCGCAAATGGACCACTCTCATATCAACAATGGTTCGCAAATGGACCACTCTCACATCAGCAATGGTTCAGAAAGGGACTGTTTTCACATCAACAATGGTTCAAAAATGAGCCACCTCTTATCAAGTAACAGTTCAAAAATGAACCACTCTCTCATCAGTATGGTTCAGAAATGGACCACTACAACATCAAATGCCGAAAATGGCGCTCCAAAATGGGGCACACTAATGAGATGCCAAAAATGGCGCTCCAAAATAGGGCACACTCATCAGATGCCGAAAATGGCACTCCAAAATGGGGCACACTCATCAGATGCCGAAAATGAGGCTCCAAAATGGGGCACACTCATCAAATGTCGAAAATGGCGCTCCAAAATGGGGCACACTCTCACTTGCCGAAAATGGCGCTCTAAAATGGGGCACACTCTCAGATGCCGAAAATGGCGCTCCAAAATGGAGCACACTCATCAGATGCCGCACTCCGAAAATGGAGAATGGTTTGAAGATGGACAGTCATCACTTCAGCAACACCTCGGAAATGGGGTTTAACATGCCGAAAATGGCACAACCAGACCAATACAACTCAACGCAATAGGCAAACCAGGTGGCAGTTGGCGAGCCAGGTAAGTAAAAATACATTGCACGTACTTTGATAGGATTGTCATTGGCACACACTAAAAAAGTCCCATCAAAGTGGGGGGGACTGTAGGCATTGCATTTTTGCATACCAAACATGATGAGGAGTCTCGTAAGGAGGCACTACCTTTAAGTCGTGGAAGTCGTGGAAAACGGTCGTCGGAAAGGAGAAGTCAAGAATTGACATATCATTGGTTTTGATTCGCAAAGTTCGCTCAGAGTTCGCTTGTTGAATCTTCGTTTCGAGGTATAACTTTGGCCCGAAATAACCGCAAACCACTCTAAGCCCACCTAAACACCTAAACCCACATCCAAAGCCCATGAAACCAAGACAAATCAAACACCAAGCCCATATCCATGAAGCCCACGCCCATGCACACAATTCACCCCTCCATGCACTATTCAAACATGATTCACCCTTTTACCAAACTTGTTTTACACCTTTGACTTCACTTTTACCTTGGTATCAACTTTCCAAGCCATTAATTGATCAACCCCATACCATTTAAGCCATCAACCCCACGCCCATCACCATTTCTTTTCCTTTTCTTCATTTTCAAACCACCTTTGATCATTTTCAACAAAGATATCACAATTATACATTACCTTTCAACAAAGCAATGTATGAAATTAATTACCCTTTGACATCACATGCCAACCCAATCAATACTCACCTCATTTGCCTATTTAAACCCCCATTTTTCTACCTTGACATACCTAGCATACATCAAGGAAAGACTAAGCATTTTAGAGATCAAAAAGCCCCCTTCACAGCCCTCACTTTGAAGAAACCAGCCACCCCCTGACTCCTCACGTTAACCACACAAAAATGCCACATATCTAAGAAGCCCTAAAACTGCCGCACCATAAGCCCTAAAAAACGTGTGCCCCTATCTTCATCATCTTTCACGCATCACTACCTTCTGCCTAGTTCACGCCAATTTTCAGCCCCATAATTCACCCCAAATGCCCCATTATAGACCTGAATCTCACGCCCAAAACACCCTTCAACCAGCCCCTGGAACCAACGTACAAACTGTCCAATTTAGCTCCCACATTCTGCCCAGTTCAGCGCCCCCATTAAGCCCTCATTCAGCACCATTTTCACGCCCCTTAACTGCCTCTGAATCAGCCCCTTAACTACATCTGAATCAGCCTCTTAACTGCCTCTGAATCAGCCCCTCACTGCCTCTCAACTTACGCCCCAAACTGTCTCACTTAGCCTTCGAAACACAAACCTAAACTGCCTCTAATCCTCACGGATAAACTACCTCATTTAGCCCCTGGACCACACACCTAAACTGCCTCTAATCCTCACGCATAAACTGCCTCATTTAGCCCCTGGAACTCACACCTAAATCAGCCCCATTTAGCCTATAATATTCATGCATAAAACTGCCTTATTTAGCCCCATAACTCACACACACACTGCTCAGTTCAGCCCTCCACATTCACGCCCAAACCATCACCAAAACAGTCCCTAATTCACTGTCAACCAGTGAGTTAAGTGTGGTGATCTGAATCGCAGCGAAACAAAGTGGAAACATCGGATAAAACAGTGAAACAGCGAGCAAAAACATCAAAACAGCGAACCTGTGGAATCACGGTGTCTTAGCCTTTCCGACGGCCGTATAACGCACTTCCGAAGACGACACAATAGGTTAGACCTGAGGGCTTATATTATTGAATTTCTTCACATGAAATAATGACTTAGGAAATGTGTTTTATGATGTTTAGCATGAATAATTAGTTTAGCATGTTGTGTGAATTTCTTCGCATGAAATAATAACTTAGGAAATGTGTTTTATGATGTTTAGCATGAATAATTAGTTTAGCATGTTGTGTGAATTTCTTCGCATGAAATAATAACTTAGGAAATGTGTTTTATGATGTTTAGCATGAATAATTAGTTTAACATGTTATTTAATTTACGTTATATAAATTAGTAACTTAGAAAAGCATGTAACTTATTTTTCGTCGCATGATAATTAATAATTAGTGTATGATGTGATTCGGATAAGTGAAATGTGTGTTCCCTCTCGTGGTATATTGGATGGAATCCCGGACATAAATTCCATAACCGAATCCGAATGGACGGTATTATGGTCTGCACTCGGGATACAATGCCCCGTACCACTCGAAGGATTCACATATTTCATTTCATCCAAACTTGTATTTGAGCATGATTAGGCCATTAGAATGTTGTTTTATTTTTAGCATGACTTAATTACTTTATTTTGCAATAGGAGTTTGATTTACATCATGTCTAAATCATATTTTATTTAATATGCTTTTGTGTGATGCTGAATGTTTGTCGTAATGAAAGTTTACTTTTGAAGCATGCAAACCTAGATTTAGGCTTTATAAGAATTTAGACTACTTTGACCAACATATATGTTGAGTAGACTTGGTTAATATTGCACAAATCCATTCATTACAAACGACATAAGTAAGGGACAATTCCGAACCCAACGGTTTGAGGTCTTCCCTTGTGAGGGGTGAGTGCGGCCTTAAATCATTTTCCCGGTTCACACCGGGTGGCGACTCCATTATTCTCCGGTTTAGTCCCCCGCAGGCTACTCCGTACTCCCAACTAGGCCCTGAGTCTAGAACAACATGCGTCGCCCAGTTTCTGTGTCCTACAAGTATGCTTGTATGTTAATAACTTGGAGTTATATATGATCAATTTGAAGAGAATTGAATTGGATTAATTTTCCCCAAATGCTATATGATGGCCGAATACTATATGCCCTAAAAGTCATGGTATTTTTTGTTCTTTTGATCATTGGATGAGTTTAAAGACTTGGGAAATATTGATTTGAGATTCAATTGGATTGATATCGGAATCGGTTATAAAATCCCTGCTAATGCCGTGAGCTTTAAGCATGGAATGAGATGATTTTTGTTTCAATAATGTTGGACATGAATTGATGATGAATAAGCATGATTAATTGATTAGATTAGTATTTTGGAAATCTTAATTTAAGTAGTTAATCATGGTTATACACTTTAATTAATTAAATTATGAAATTTGGAATTTTAGAATTTAATAAATTGGGCTTAATTGTTGTATTTGGGCCTAATGGGCTTGGTTGGGCCAAGTTGGTTTAGGTTAATTGGATTGGATCCAAATTGGGCCTAAACCATTCCATTAAGTCCAAATATAACTAATGGGCCTTTTATGTTTAATTGGGCCTAATGGGCCGAATTGGTTTCTTGGCAAATTGGGTGATTCCTTAATTGGGCTTTGGTATTTGGGTTTGACCCATATTAACCAAAGTCCATGCCTTAAGAAATTAATTGAAAGCCCATTGGACTTTAATTAAATGACATTGGATGTTAATTGGGCTTTGAGACCCATTTAGATTAGATTTAGAATCTAAGTCTTAAAGGCGCACTTAAAAGTATTGAATACAAACTAAATTAGATTTAAATTGTAGTTCGATATAATTCAAGAATTCGTACTTTGAGTACTTATTCTTAAACGAGTTGGACTCGAGGAAATCAAATCGTTGTTTGAACATTGGATGATCACTTTATTCAAAGATTAATTAATTGGATTATATTGATTGAATAACATGCTTTGTGTGAATACATGGATGTGTTGAATGAATAATGTATATCAGATGGATATTAGAAGGGAAATGGCAATTTTGGTAATTGTTGTAAATTTAGAATTTATTAAAATTGGACCTGCATGTCCAGCCTTATCTCTCGATTCTTTGTAATTCTATTCTCACCTAATTCCCCTCAATGTTAATGAGGTTTCTTTAATTGTATTATGTAATTGGGTAGAAGTCAGAATAGTGCTAGCCGGGGAGAGGAAATGAAGTGATTTGTTCTAGGAACAATCTGTGAGATATCCATCCGCATATCATTATTAATTTATTTTCGCGCCTTATTATGCTTTTAGAATGCATGTTTAGGGTGTATGATGAGACCTAACAAAGATAATAAATTGGTTGCCAATTTACGCGAAAATCCCTTAATAAACATTAAGCGTTTTCCTTCCATTGAGTGATTCATTCTCAAGATCCAAGATTGGCACTGGTTTGTTGGCCAAAGTCAAGACCTTTGTCCATAACGGATGTGTTTGAATCATGAAGCTTTGTTCCATATCGTATGTCTTGTCCAAGTTGTGATTTGTTGGCCAAAGTCAAGATCATTTCTTGTCCATCGACATCGATTATGAAGCTTTCCAAAGTTAATGGGTTCCGCTTAACTGGAATCATTAAGCTTGTTGTGCCAAAGCCAAGGCTTAGTTGATTCAAAGGAAAAAAGGTTAGGAAACTATATTGGATAAATTGGCATATATATATTGTATATATGTTTCGGACTTGGGGGTCCACCTACCGGATCTAGGAATTGGATGAGATCCAATTGATCTTAGAGATCTACCTAGTTAAATATCATACAGCTTGTTGGCCAAAGTCAAGGTTGTGTGTTATATAACGGGATCCTAGCCCACTAGGAAACTAGGTTTCCCGAGTACTCAACAGAGGGTTAGAGGCTCGCCGAAAAATAGTGGGAGGTTAGTATTGAATTTTCAATTTCGTTCAAATACTTAGCTTTACGCGCTTTCAAATTATTTCGTCAATTATTTTTTATTAGTTGGACTAATATATTATTATTTTTCTTTTAACAGTTAGACTGTACCCATACATCGTTAATCGAATAGTTTGACTATTGCGATTAAGATGACAAGAAAGTTAAGCATTATGGATATTGTCATGGGCGATAATGTCTTTAATGGCACAAACTTTCAAGACTCGGATATGAATCTCATATTGTTCTGGGATCCGAGAAGTTGCTATACACTATAGAGAGACCTCTTGGGCCTAAGCCCCGACCTGATCAGTTGCTTGAGCTAGAGCTTTGGAAGACTTATAGCGATGACAACGCGACTGCTCAATCGGTAATGCTTGCTGCTATGACTCCGCAATTCCGTCGTCAAAATAAGGTATTGGATCCCTATGAGATGATGGCGAAGTGCATGATCTTCACCGATCTAATCTTAGATCGCAAAGATATGAGTTGCAGAAGAAGCTCTTCTGCGGGTACGTCTGTTGAGCAACATGTCAGAGGGTACGTCTGTTGAGCACCATGTTTCACAGATGATTACTGACATTGAGCAGCTGAGACAGATGGGCATTGTCTTCGAGGCTGAGACTTCAGTAGATTTGATCCTACAGTCTCTCCCCGACACTTGGAATGGGTTCATCATGAACTACAACATGTTGAACCAAGACCAAACTCTTGGAGAGTTGATGTCCACACTGCGCGAAGCAGAAAAAGAGCTCCTTAAGGGCAAGAAGCGGGAGGCGCACTTCGCTTCAATATCTCAGACTCCGAGGGCTTGGTCCAAGGCGATTTGAGGTGTAAAGAAGAAGAAGAAAAAGAAAGGCAAGGCCAAATCGTCAAAACTTTCTTGGAAGGGTAATGACAAATCCCAAGATGTATGTCTGTAGTGCGGGAAGCGGGGTCACTGGAAGCATGACTGCCGCGAGTACAAGGCACACATGAAGGAAATCAAAGCGGGCAAGGCACCGGCTTCATGTATGTTTGTTATAGAAATAAAAATGTCTACTAATAGTTTTAAAAATTGGATTTTTGATTCTGGTTGTGGTACTCATATATGTACTGATGTGCAGGATCTGCAGATTAGCAGGAGACTGGCCTCAGGAGAGATTGACCTCCACGTTGGAAATGGGACACGAGTCACCGTTTTGGCCGTTGGCACTTTTGTTTTGGAACTGCCCTCGGGGCATGTACTTAAACTTACAGACTGTTATTATGTACCTAGTTTGACTAGGAATATTATTTCTGTATCTATGTTAGCCCAATGTGGGTATACTTTTGTATTTAGAAACACTGGGTGTTTAATGTATAAAAATGATATGGAAATTTGCACTGTTGATGTAAATAATGGTCTTTATATTTTGAATATGAATCAATCTCAAACATAAAATGTAACCAACAAAAGGCTTAAAGTAAGTAACAAAGATGAAACTTATATGTGGCATTGTCGTCCGGGACACATAAACAAGACACGTATATCAACACTTTCGAAGAGTGGGTACTTGGACGGATTTGATCCAAATTCATATGACGTCTGCGAATCTTGTTTATTAGGCAAGATGCCTAAATCACCTTTTGGCGGTAAAGGTGCACGTGCCACCGAACTGTTAGCCCTCATTCATAGTGACGTATGTGGGCCTATGTCTAGCCAGGCTAGAGGTGGATATGAATACTTCGTAACCTTTACGGATGATGCATCGCGTTATGGTTATGTGTATCTTATGATACACAAGTCGGAGACCTTTGAGAAATTCAAAGAGTTTCGACACGAAGTAGAAAAACAGACCGGCAAAAGTATTAAGACATTACGGTCAGACCGTGGTGGCGAATACTTAAGCAATGATTTTTTTGATTACTTGAAAGAATATGGTATTCTTTCACAGTGGACTCCTCCCGGAACACCGTAATTAAATGGTGTGTCCGAACGGAGAAACCGAACTTTGTTAGACATGGTAAGGTCTATGATGAGTCGCACAGAGCTACCTATTTCCTTCTGGGGATATGCATTGAACAGTGCAGTACTTATTTTGAATAAGGTTCCGTCAAAGTCTGTTCAACAGACTCCGTATGAAATATGGACAGGAAAGAAACCAGGTTCTCATTTCTGAAGATTTGCGGTTGCTGGGCATACGTCAAACGTTTGGAAAGTACCAAACTTGAACCCAAATCGGTTAAATGCCTATTTGTAGGATATCCTAGGGAAACCGAAGGATATTACTTCTATCACCCACAAGAGAACAAAGTATTTGTTGCTCTACATGCGGAATTCCTAAATGCAGTGATTAGTGGGAGGAAAGTAGAACTCGATGAAAATCGGAGTGATACTATTCCTGGCACATAATCTTTAACGGAACATGAACAGTCCATCAGGGATGAGACTGTACCACAATCTTCGAATACACAAGAACTGCGTAGGTTGGAGAGAGTCAGAAAACAACATGAAAGGTATGGGTTTCTGATCTCACCTCATGTGGATATTAATGTTATTGAGGAAGACGAGCCGGCTACGTATGAGGAAGAAATACAAGGTATCGACTCCGATTTATGGAAAGATTCCATGAATTCTGAAATGGATTCCATGTACACCAACCAAGTTTGGACACTGGTTGACGCACCAGAAGGCGTAAAGCCTATTGGTTGCAAATGGGTCTTCAAGAGGAAGACTGACATGGATGGCAACGTACAAACGTACAAAGCTAGGCTTATAGCAAAAGGGTATCGTCAACGACATGGTGTCGATTACGATGAAACTTTTTCACCCGTTGCCATGATTAAATCCATTAGGATAATACTTGATATTGCTGTATATTTCGATTATGAGGTATGACAAATGGACGTCAAAACCAATTCCTTAACGGAAACCTTTTGGAGGATGTTTATATGCAACAGCCTGATGGTTTTTTCGTACCAAGACTTGCAAACAAGGTTTGTAAGTTAAATCGATCCATTTATGGATTGAAGCATTCATCGCGTTCTTGGAACCAACGTTTTGATGAGATCATAAAAGAATATGATTTCGTTCAAAACGATGATGATCCTTGTGTATATAAGAAGGTTAGTGGGAGCGCACTGACATTCATTGTCTTTTACGTTGGTGATGTATTGCTTATTGGCAATGTCATTCCCATGTTAACATCGGTGAAAGCTTGGCTTTCATAAAAATTCTCCATGAAGGATCTGGGAGAAGCAGCCTTTATTCTGGGAATAAAGATCTACCGGGATAGATCTAGAAAGCTGCTTGGACTCTCCCAGAGCACGTACATTGACAAAGTGTTGAAGAGATTCAACATGGATCAGTCCAATAGGGTGTAGGACACAGAAATCGGCGACGCTGTCCCAAGCTCGTGGCCTGGTTGGGAGTACGGAATAGCCCAGGGGGAACTAAACCGGAGAACTAAAAATGGAGTCGCCACCCTGTGTGAACCAGGAAATGATTTAAGGCCGCACTCACCCTTCGTAAGGGAAGACCTCAAATCGTTGGGTTCGGAATGGTCCCTTACTTATGCCACTTGTAATGAAAGGATTTATGCAATAGTACAACCAAATCTCATGCAACACATACCAGATAATTTAAGCAACATGCAAGTTTGCACACCCATAATCGTAAATGAAAGAAATGAAGGCAAAATACATAATTCATGAACGTATTAAACAATAAAGTGCAATAATGTAACTAATAACAACTATAAAGGCATTAATAATAAAAGCGAGTATACAATCTCATGAGCATATCGAATAAATAAATGCGGAAAATATAAACAAACAATAACGGTAAAGGCATAAATATTAAAGAGAGCTAACTAAGCATATGATGGGGAAATGAATGACTAAGGACACAAAATGCATGAAACATGATAAAAGGATTTGTCCAGTGTGCGCGCGTTCATGTAGCGTTCGTAAACGCGTTCAAATGGTAAACAGAATACAAGCGTTTGAGTAGTGTTTAATAACGTGTTCGAACGGTAAAACAGAATGCAAGCATTCAAGTTGCGTTTGATAATACGTTTGAACGATAAACAGAATGTCCGCGTTCATATAGCGTTTGATAACGCATTCGAATGGGATGAGACCAGATGCATGATATAATAAAATACATGCGCGTTCGAGTAGCGTTCGTAAAAACGTTCGAACGGTAAATAAAATGCAAGCGTTCGAGTAGTGTTTGATAACGCGTTCGAACGATAAACATAATGTCCGCGTTCGTATAGCATTTGATAACGCGTTCGAACGGGATGAGACCTGATGCATGATACAATAAAAATACATGCGCGTTCGAGTAGCGTTCTGAGACGCGTTCGAAAGGAAATAAGACAGAATGCATATGTTCGTGTACCGTTCGTAAATGCGTTCGAACGAGATTGCTAAAATGGCATCTGAAATGACACAAACATATGTATGGGTGAACAAATACACAATGTAGGACCTCGTGTGCCCGATTGAAACACATTTCATGTTCAATCGAGTGTACCTCGTCCGGGTTTCCATCCGATATACCACAAGAGAGAACACATATTCCGTTCATACGGAAATCACATCATGCACCGATCCATAACACTCATATGAAATGAAGTACTAAAATAAATGAAATAAAGAAGGTGCCCTCAGGTCTAACCTCTTTAGTCGTCTATCGGAAGTGCGGTATGCGGTTGTCTGAAGGGTTGATGCTCCTCAATTCCTCTGGTTCACTGGTTCAACGTTTACTTTCGATGTTTCACTGTTTGGGCTGCTGTCTTTACTCAGTTTTGCTTCTGTTTCGCTGTATTTTCTGGTCACTATTTTCACTGTATTAAGGGACTGTTTTTACATTTTTTTAAGGGTATTAGGGGTTTGCGGTTTTCACTGCTTGGACTGCAATTTGGGTGTTGTTTTTGGCATGAATTTGGGGCTGTTGTTTAAGGCTGTTGGTGCGTGAATTAGGGCTTTGTTTTCAGGGTGTTTTGCGGTGATGATGTTTACTGTTTGTGGGTGTGTTTTGGTGATATTCCTTTGCTATTTTGGGAGAGGTGTGGTAGGGGAGGAGGGAAAGAGAGAATTTTACTTCTTACTTCTTCTTTTTTTGCCTTGGGTGTGAATGCTAGGTTATTTTCTTTTGTGTTTTTGTGAGAATGAGCTAGGGTGTGAAAGGTTGGTTTAGGCTTCTTTTTATAATGGTTGCTAGGGTTTCTAGGTAAGGAAGGGAATCCTAAAAAATGAAGTGTTTTTTTTGATTGGTTTATGAAAGGAAAAGATGTGTCTAATTTAGGGAGTGAATATCTTAATTGGTGTTTGATTAGGGAGAGATTTGATTAGATTAGGAAGGGATTTGATTAGATTAGGAAGGGATTTGATTTTATTAGAATGGATTTGATTTAATTTAATTTAACTTGTGACATGTATTTTAAATATTTTAATTATTTTTTTGGATGGGCTAATTGGGCTTGGGCGTGAGGCTAGCAGTAAAACCAGAAGTACCGACACTGTTCGAACGCCTCTTCGAACGCTACACAAACGCCCGCAATCTGCTTAACGTTCGAACGTGCTCACGAACGCAGCACGAAGGTGAAAGCAGTGAACATGTGAATTGAATCTGATGACATACTTATTCTGAATTTCCCCTTCCGACATTCGTTTCCCGCGACTTCCGCAACCTAAAGAGTAGTGCCTCCGTACGAGACTCATCATCGGGACTTATATGCAAAAATGCAGTGCCTACAGTCGCCCCTACTTTGATGGGACTTGTGCAGTGTGTAACAGTGACAATCCTATAAAAGTTATGCAATGCATTTTTACTTACCTGGCTCGCCAGCTGCCACTTGACTTGCATGTTGCTTTGAATTGAGTTGATTTGGTTGTGCCATACCCGGCATGCTAAACCTCATACCCGAGGCGTTGCTGTAATATCTCCATTCTCGAAGTGCCATACCCGGCATGCTAAACCCAAACCCCATACCTGAGGCGTCGCTGTAATATCTCCATACCCTGAGTGTCATACCCGGCATGCTAAACTCATACCCGAGGCGTTGCTATAAAATATCCATACCCGGCATGCTAAACCTCATACCTGAGGCGTTGCTGTAATATCTCCATACCCGGAGTGCCATACCCGGCAAAACTGATACTGATGCTGATGTGGGCCACGCCCCCGGAATCATCCCCAAAACCGATACTGTTGCTAATGTGGGCCTCAACCCTAGAGATCAATTTCTGAAAACTGTTGATACTGCTTTGTTGCTTTCAGCTTGCTTGTATTTTGCCGCTTTTCCTTCTTTGAAACCTGTGAATACAAAACAAACACAAAAAAGAATGCAAAATACGTTACGTGTATGTATGCATGCATGAATGGGTTTCCTATCTCGTTGGGTTAGGTCTTCCGCTGATTCCCATGGTGACTACTTGGTCTACTATTCCTCAGGCAAAATAATGCTTCAATCTGTCTACATTGATCGGCTCGGTGAACTCGTTCCCTTCCAAGTCTGACAGTCTCACTGCCCCATTTCCCATTACTTTCTGCACTATGTAGAGTCCTTCCCAGTTGGGTATGAACTTTCCTCTTGGGTCTGTCGTCGACGGCCTTGACTGCTTAAGTACCAAATCACTCTTTCTGATCTTAGTAGGACACACTTTTGTTGAATACTCGGGCTAGTCTCTTCTGATATATCTGCATGTGATGTAAAGACTTCATTCTCTTTTCATCCAGCAGTGCTAACTGCTCAAATCTCTGTGTGGCCCATTCCTGTTCAGGTAACTCTGATCTGCTAGAACCCTCATAGACTATATCTCAACTTCCACGGGTAGTACTGCTTCCATTCCATAGACTAAAGAGTAAGGCATGGCTCCTGTTGCTGTTCTCACTGATGTTCTGTACCCCCACATGGCGTATGGCAACTTATCGGCCCAATCTTTGCAGTTTTCTGTCATCTTGGCTAATATCTTTTTTACTGTCTTATTGGCTGCCTCGACTGCCCCATTTGCCTACGGTCTGTAAGGTGACGACTTGTGATGTCCTATCCCATATCTCTATAGCATTGCCTTCATTTCCCCTTGAAACTGAACTCCGTTATCTGTCACTACATGATGTGGCATTCCATATCGACAAATGATGTTCCGGGCTATGAACTTCACCATCTGCTTTGCTGTGACGTTACGAAATGACTCAGCTTCCACCCACTTCGAAAAGTAGTCTACTGCCACTACTATGAAATGATGTCCATTCGATGCATTCGGTCGAATCTCTCTGATCATGTCAATTCCCTATGCTGAAAAGGCCGTGGCTCTGATAGCCCGTGTAACTCTGTGTGAGGCAAATGGTTCATGTTACCATGTGCTTGACAATCATGACAATGTTTTACCAGCTTTGCACAGTCTGTCTGTCTCTTGGTCTACCAGTAGAAACCTTGTCTTACAATATTGCGAGACAAATTCAACCCATTCATGTGCGGTCCACATACCCCGGCATGTATTTCTTCCATTGCCTTCTGAGCTTCTTCTTTTCTTAAACACTTCAGCTGAATGCCATTTGTCTGCCTCTTGTATATCTCTCCCTTCAAAACCACATACTGAGAAGCCAACTTCTGAATGGCTATTCTGTCTTTTCTGCTCGCTCCTTCTGGGAGTTCTCTGTGTTCCAGGTATCGCTTAATATCATGGTACCAAGGTTTTCCGTCGTCGATCTCCACTTCCAAAACTCTTTCTATCTCATAAACGGGTCTGCTTGCTGTTGTCAGTACCAATGATCTCATCACTAACGTCTCTGGATTTTCCCAAGTCGCTGCAAGTGTAGCTAATACGTCTGCCATATGATTATCTTCTCGCAGTAAGTGCTGAAACTTACAATCGGGGATAGCCTGTGCCAACTTTCTAAGGTGAAAAAGGTAAGGTTTCAATTGTTCTTCCTTTAATTCCCATTCTCCCTGCATCTGTCGGACTACCAACATCGAATCTCCGTAGACCTCTATGCTCTCAGCCTTCAAGGCTATCAATGCAGTCAATCCAAAAACACATGCTTCATACTCGGCCATGTTGTTAGTTACTCTGAACGTCAACCTTTTGGCCATAGGCAAGGTTTCTCCTTCGGGGGTCACTATTACGATCCCAATTCCGGCTCCTTTGCAATTCACTGCCCCGTTGAAATACATCTTCCATCTTTGAACTGTTATTGCTTGGATCTCTTCATCTGGGAATTTAAACTTGTACTGATCCCCTTCAATAGGTTGCAATGCCAGGAACTCTGCTACGGCTCGCCCTTTGATTACTTTGGAAGTGAGGTACTCGATGTCAAACACTGTCAACAACACTAACCATCTGCCCAACTTCCCCACTAGCGAAGGTACTGAATGTAGATACTTCAAGGGATTCTCCTTTGCTACCACTTGGATCTTGTAAGATTGGAAGTAATGACGCAATTTTCTGGAAGCCCATACCACTGCACAACAGATCTTCTCTACTTCTTGATAGCGGGCTTCCTACGGAAGCATCTTCTTACTGAGATAGTAGACTGGATGCTCTACTCCGGTCTCATATGCCTGTACCATCATTGCCCCCAGTGCTTCTGATTCTACGGCTAAATACAGTACTAAGGGTTTGCCCGGTCTTGGAGGTTTCAATAGAGGAGGCTTTACCAAGTATTCTCTGATCTTGTTGAAGGCTGTTTGACATTGCTCATTCCATTTCACTGGTTGGTCTTTTCTCAGCAGTTTGAAGATAGGCTAACATACTGACGTCAACTTGGCGATGAACCGACTGATGTACTGAATTTTCCCGAGGAATGCTCTAACTTCTTTCTCAGTCTTTGGTGCAGGCATTTCGGTGATTACTTTGATTTTCTCAGAGTCTACTTCTATCCCTCCCATTCCTACTGTATGTCCCAGCAATTTTCCTGATGTTACCCCAAACACACATTTCTTGGGATTAAGCCGCAAGTTGTATTTGTCAACACTCTGAAGGAACTTCTCCAGCGCTTCTATATGCCCGGTTCTTGTCTCTGATTTCACCATCATGTCATCCATATATACTTCAATCTATTTGTGCATCAAATCGTGGAATAATGTAGTGGCCATCCGCTGATAAGTAGCTCTTGCATTCTTGAGCCCAAACGACATTACCTTGTAACAATAAGTGCCTCACTCGGTGACAAAGGCCGTCTTGTTCTTGTCTTCTTCAGCCATGAGAACCTGATTGTATCCTGAAAACCCGTCTGTAAATAAATACATGGCAGATAAAGCACTATCAACTAGCACTTCTATATGAGGTAGAGGAAAATCATCTTTCGGGCAAGCCTGGTTAAGATCTCTATAGTCCACACATTCTGACTTTCCCATCTTTCTTCGGTACCGGCACAATATTTGCAAACCACTCAGGATACTTCACTACTTCCAGGAACCCCACATCTATCTGTTTCTTGACTTATTCTCTGACCTTCTCGGCCCACTCAGGTCTCATCCGTCGAAGTTTCTGTTTCACTGGCTTCATATTTGGATAAGTTGGTATTGTATGATGGGCGATGCTTCTGTCTACTCAGGCATGTCCTCATAGGACCAAGCAAATATCTTGGCATATTTGACTAATATTCCTTCTAATTTCTCCCGCTCCTCAGAGGTAAACTCACTTGCAATTAGAATTTCCTTGGGGCTCTCAGGTGTACCAAGGTTAAATGCATTTGTTTTGGTGGATCTGATATCAAATATACTCAAGTCGTGCAAATTAAAAGGAAGAGACTCAGACAAATAAGCGAGATGATTGTCTTTATTACTAGCAAATGCGGGAGTACACTCAAATAAATCAGGAAGATAAATATCCTCGCCATCTACAGATACTTCCTCCTCCACAACTGGGTTTTTCTCAGCCTCCTCATTCTCCTCGAGGGTTAGGCTTTCCAGCTTCATCAGCTCTTCTTCAAATTTTTTCTTCTTCCTTCGCAACTTCTTTCGTCGGTGGTTTCTCACCCAGCACATCTTGAAAGATCTCAAACCCCGGTATCATGACCTCATTAACTTCTACTGGTTCGGGCTCTCTTTGATACCCAGTAGCCTTCACAAAGCATTCCATCAGCTTCAAACCTTTCTTCTTGGTCTTCGGCTGATCCTCATCAGACTTGTACCCCAGTCCTCTCCGAGTGTTCTGGCCTTTAAAGTTTGGCAATGAACCTTTACCTTTACCCCCGGCTCGAACTTCATCTTTTCCATGATCCTAGCCACCATAAGATCCACCCACTCCTCAAAGGTTGCCGACACTTGGAACCTTGTGAAAGGTTGTATTTCCAAAGCGGCCACAGCATTGTCCACCTCAGCTCGGATGGTGACAATCTCTCCCTCGTACGGAAACTTAATAACCTGATGCAGAGTGGAGGGCACGCCCCCAAGCTTGTAAACCACGGCCTTCCCAATAACAAAGCAAAAGTGGCCAGGATATCCAGCACTGTGAACTCAACCTCATCCTCAATCGGGCCAACACTTGACTACTGCGGTAAAGGTACCCTCAACTCCCCGCTTACTATCATCATAAGCTTTGATAGTCATATTGGAGGGACTCAGATACGTCGTCTTTATACCCAACCTTACCAAAATCTTCAATGGGAAAACGTTGATAGATGAGCCATCATCTATCATCACACAAGATGTCTTCTTGCCCCTCACTTCAGCTCTGATGAATAAAGGTCTATTATGGTTCCTGCCCTCAGCCGGGAGTTCCTCCTCAGAAAAGGTTATTATGCAAAGCTTCCTTTTGCACTGATCCGACAAACATCGCGGGGTTGGCATCCTTCGGCACTACTATCTTGCTCAAGGCCTCAACCATGGCCCGACTGTGCTCCTGAGATGCACACAACAACTCCCAGATGCTCACTTGTACTCGGGTCTTCCTCAACTGATGCAGCACTGCATCCCCCTCAGCATTCTCCACATTTTCAGAAACTTCTCTGCCTTTCGTTAACACTTCCTTGCCCTTTTCTGTAGTATCAATATAAAAACGCCCACTACGGGTCATCCCTTTCACCTCCTCTTCATCACTGCTCGAAAACTCCTCCCAAAAATTCTTCCTTTGCTCCATTTCATCTTCACTGTTGCTATCCCAAATCCCTAGGAAAAATGTTTGGTGATCAACGGTTTGGAGGACAAGGTCTTCGGGTAGGCCAGAGTTCATGTAGGTAGGCGGTGGGACAGAGTGGTAGTTAGGCAGGGGGTTACGGTATGTGTTGGGCTATTCTTTCTCAAGGTCAGGTATTTTGTGGGAGTCTATTAGGTCCTGGATTTCGTGTCTGAGGCGGGCACAGCTGTTGGTGTCATGGTCGTTTTGTTGGTGGAAGTGACAGTAACAGTTCATGTTGAGGTGTGGTGGGGGAGGATTTGGGAGTGGTTTAGGCTCCAAGGGTTTTAGGAGTCCATGCATTGTCAACTTCTCAAGCACTTTGGATAAGGGTCTACCCAGGTTGGAAAAACGTCGGTTCTTAATGGCAGCAACCTCGGCGGAAACAGGCTTGGCACCTGATGGCCCTCCGACAATCCTTCTGTTCATGCCATAAAACTTTCTATTCTCCGCTTCTTCTTCTTCAATATCCATGACAGTTTCCCTTAGCTGTCGAAAATCAGTAATCATGGAGGTCATTCTCCTCAGCTTGCCATAAATGGAGGGCTTGGTGCCTTTAATAATCATCTTAATCTGATCTTTCTCTCGACAGCTGAGTCTGTATTTTCAGAAGCTGGCTCCTCCAACGATCCACATATTCCTTGAAGCTTTCTTCTGGCTTCTGCTTGGTATTTTCTAAGTCCCGGAGTGACAAGTCGATCTCCAGATCTGTAACATACTGTTTCAAGAAGGCCTCCGCCAATCCCTCCAATCATCCTTGATCTTCCTCTCCAGGCAGTGATACCATACCACGGGTGCCCCCTCGAGCGACAACCCAAACATTTTTCTGAACCTCCCGCTTGGATAGACCCACTGAACTCATAACTGAAACACATACTGTCGGAGATGGACCCTTGGGTCCCCGTTCCCATTAAACTTGGCTATATCCGGCATTTTAAACTGAGCTGGCAACTGTTCCTCAAACGTCATTGCCTCATAATCCAACAGGTCTTTGTGTTTGCCCCTCATCTTACGGGTAACCGACTCTACCTGATCTCGGAGTTTCTGCAGTTCAGTTTGAGACCCTGCCATTTTCCCCGCAGCATATTCAGCCATATCATCATCAAAACACGAGATATCATCATTCAATCTAGTCGAAGGGTCTTCACGCCCCTCATTCTCAGAGTTTCCCCCAGCACGGGCACATCCATATTAGCCATATCAGTAGTCAAGGCTTGCAACTGTTCAGTAACTTTGTGAGATTGATCTCTAACTGATCCATACGGATGCCTCGTTCTCTGATTCACTCATGTTTGCTATCGGCCTTTTGATAAGTCTTCCCTTTTTCCTAACCCAACGAGAATCTATGGTGTCTTTTAAAATTCTCAGTCAGCATGTATGCGTGCAATGCATGGAATATATAAGTCGGCCTCTTGTCATTTTAAAGCTTCAATCACATTATTGCAAGGTGCAAACTTGTCCCAGTTGAAAAGGCCCAACAGGTTTACAACTTTGCGATAACATGGCTAAACAACTTCAAATGATAAGGGGCCCAAACACAGGATGGCCCATCGGCATTTTAGAAACTTTTAGCCCAATGTCATAAGATACGAACTCATCCCAGTTTAAATGGCCCAACAAGTTCGCATTTCTGACAAGAAGTCCAACTGAATCCAAATGATGATGGTCCTAAGCATAAGCATAAAGAAAAAATTTCAAAGGGTGGCCCATCGGCATTTTAGAAACTTTTAGCCCAATTGTCATAAGATACGAACTCATCCCAGTTTAAATGGCCCAACAAGTTCGCATTTCTGACAAGAAGTCCAACTGAATCCAAATGATGATGGTCCCTAAACACAAGCACAAGGAAATAGTTTCTATTGGTCATACAACTATGGTCTACGTGTGGGTTTGCAGGAGTGTAGACAAAGGCTCTCGTTGGCGAAAGATTGTCCACAACTAGGTCTCCCCCCTCAAGGGTTCAAGCGACCAAGTGAGCGCACCCTTTTTATACCTTACGGTACGTGCCAACGAGTTATGATACGTGACTGACTGTCAAATGGACTTCCTATTGAAGATTCCCCAGATGGAGGGTGGAGCGAACTCTCTTAAATACCCAAGCCTCTTAGGCTTTATTGTTGGGGTCAAATCAGAGAGGCGCAGCGGAAGGAGTGCGGTTCGGGTGAAATCGTAGTTTAAAATTTTTAAACTTACGAATAAATTATTCAATATCAAATATTAATAATTCATTCATATTTCACCTAAACATATTTATTCGATATCAAATAACGATATAAATAATATAGAAACACCCGTGAAACTTTTACGAAAACGTTTTTCCGCAAAATAGCATAAAACGCGTTTCCAGCCGAACCGACCAACCAAATCTCATGGGGACTGCCTAGGTCAGCCCCTAAAACATTTGGACAATACGTAGGCTGCCCGAACAGTGACCAGTTTGCTGTTTGGGCTGCCGTTATCCTGTAACGCCGTTTTTCACACCATTTTCGCGTATTTTCACTCCGAAATAATTTCCGATAAATATTTTTCTTTGGAAATTAAAATAAACTAATTTATTCTAATTACTCTATAAATAAAAATTGAATTTTTATCAGAAAAATCAGATTTATCATTAATTACAATAAGACCCCAAAGTTTTGTAATTTAATCATTTTAGTTTAAATATGTCAATTACATATTTAATTGATTCCAAATCAATCCCAAAATAATTTTTACAATTTTGAAACAAAACCAGAAAATTTTTCAGGTTTGCAAAAACTGCCCAGTAATTTTCCAGAATTACGAAACAACCCCTGAACTTTTCATTAATTGCAATTTGGCCCAATTTGTTCAAAACACATCAAGATCAAATCCAATCAATCCCAAATTTGACACACATCAAATATACATCAAATTATATCATATATATGAAAAGCCCCAAAATTTGAATGGGTTAAGAACCCTAATTTCATAAATTACTCAAATTGTTCAATTTACATTAAATTGAATTAATTCAACACTTTAATCCATCAATTACAACACCAATCAAGTCTCACCATTATGAAATTACCCAAGAACAATTCTAGGTTAATTATGAATGGCTAATTAACTATAGAGTGGCAACTTTAATTTTCTAATTAATCTATTAAGCTTAATTACACTAATAAGCTCTATAAATTAATTATCATGCTAATCACATCCTACAAGCTTCCAATAAATTTAATTACAAACTAAAGAGTAGAGAAATTAATCTTAGCAACACAATTGAAGATAAGATAAATAGAAACAATTTCTAACTTGAAGAAAATTGAGAATTACTTACAAAATTTCCAAAAATCCTTAAGCTTTTCTCTTTGATTTTCCTTCAAAACTCTCAACTCACTTTGCAATTTTTTTTTTCTCAAACTCACGTGAATGACTTGTTTTAGTGTGAAAAAATGATCAAAACAATTTTTTTGATATCCTATGCCCATTTTGGGCGTGAATATGCCTTGCAAAATAATAAACAATTTTTATTATATTTGTTTCATTCACATTAGTCCACATTTTAAACTTTAATAAATATAACAAATATCTAATAAAGTAAATTTACAAATGGGCCAATGGAAACAAGCCATCATAAAGCATAAATCATTACTTTAAAAATATTGTAATATTAATTAATTAATTATTTAACAATTAAATAATCAAATAATAAATATAAATATCTCAAATATATGTATTATATTTACATTAAATATCTCAAATACATATATTAATGATAAATGATAAATATCACAATTTGATATTTAATTAATGTGTATTTAATAATATCAAATATTAAATACAAATACACATTAATTCGGAAATGACCGTTATGTCCCGATTGCATGTATTATTCGTTTAACCGTTAAACGTGTTATAAATAATCAATATTATTTATAACAGTTGCCCTAGTGCTCTACAAGTATATTTCATTAGTGAGACTCTCTAGATTCAGGCATATCCGTCACGAAATCTAGTTTCGTGTCCCTAATTCACCCATTCGTAAATTATGACGACCACGGATAAACTCGCTGAATCATACTGGTCGAGGTCACTGCATACGTATAATCCATCTGTCACAGGTATCCTGATTATTCCAGAGATATAGATGAAAACGTCAAATCTCCATAAGAATAATCTCGTCGACGTATCAATTAGCAATCTCTAAATAACATTCGAAACTCTCTTCCGAAGTATACTATGGCCATAGATTTAATAGATTGCTAATCACAAATGGACTACCTATGCTCTGTACACAGAACTGATGGATCCTTTCTTGATACTCATAGGATATCATGAGCAAGAGTCCACACCCAAGAACAAGCGGAGGTTTGATCTAAATAGAACGGTGACGTGACTGCCATCTAAGTGTGGAGGATAACTCATATATCCATAGTGGTATCTCAAGTCAAAGAATCACTATGCTACTCAACCCGAGAAGATTCCTATTGACATTGGTGTACCATATATTAGGAAATCTTCGGTGAGTCGTTCAGTGTATATCAAATAAACACCTACACGTCTATACGAGTCTCCCAAGACTCATGGTTCATTGGGATAAACCATCGGACCAAGTCCGATATACGACATGTACTGGTCTCAACGGATTTTACTAACCGACCCGTGTCAGTAAATCTTGACCAGGAACTTAATTTAAGGATATACAACTTATAGTGACACTTCTCAATGTCAATTACAAACTATGTTGTAACTGCGCACTAAGTTGTAAATCCTAGGGTCTTTGTCTAATATATATACATATCACTAAACTAGATTTAGTTTCAATCTAATCAATCTAATCGAAATTAGATCGAATACGTATATAAAAGACAAGAGGGCTTCCATTAAATTAGTAATATTATGGAAAAAGGTATTGCTCGTATTCATGATTCGAACATAAATACAATCAGGATTGGCGCTCAGAGCACCAACCCCAACACTTATCACCTTGGTGACAGGAATAAACAACAAGTCCTCCAAATGTCCAGTCCATCCATCAGTAAGCTTCGAGTGATGATTATCTAGGTGCATTTGTAACTTTTCCTTATAGAAAGGTAGTTAATGAGGAAGACACCAAACCATTACTTAGCTCTAATAATGCCTTTGATTAAACCCCCTTCAACCCACGATAGACACAGTTAACTAAAGCACAAATCACAATCACTACAAGACATTATTTCTGGGCAAATTCTCTATCCCCAGTGGAGTCACCAGACTGTAGGACACAGAAATCGTTGACGCTGTCCCAGGCATGCGGCCTGGTTGGGATTACGGAATAGCCCACGAGGGAACTAAACTGGAGAACTAAAAATGGAGTCGCCACCCGGTGTGAACCGGGAAAATGATTTAAGGCCGCACTCACCCCTCGCAAGGGAAGACCTCAAACCGTTGGGTTCGGAATGGTCCCTTACTTATGTCAATTGCAATGAAAGGATTTATGCATAATATAACCAAGTCTTATGCAACACATGCAAGATAATTTAATCAACACACAAGTTTGCACACCCATAAACGTAAATAAAAATGAAGGCAAATACATAATTCCATAAACAAATTAAACAATGAAGCGCAATAACGTAACTAATAACAACTATAAAGGCATTAATAATAAAAGCGAGTATACAATCTCATGAGCATATCGAATAAATAAATACGAAAAATATAAACAAAAAATAACGGTAAAGGCATAAATATTAAAGAGAGCTAACTAAGCATATGATGGGGAAGAGACTGACTAAGGACACAAACATGTATAAAACATGATGAAGGAATCTGTCAAGTGTGTGCGCATTCGTGTAGCGTTCGTAAACGCGTTCGAACGGTAAACAGAATGCAAGCGTTCGAGTAGCGTTTGATAACGCGTTCGAACGGTAAACATAATGCAAGCGTTCGAGTAGCGTTTGATAACTCATTCGAATGATAAACAAAATGTCTGCCGCGTTCATATAGCGTTTGATAACGCGTTCGAACGGGATGAGACCTGATGCATGATACAATAAAATGCATGGGCGTTCGAGTAACGTTCATAAACGCATTCGAACGGTAAATAAAATGCAAGCATTCGAGTAGCGTTTGATAACACTTCGAACAATAAACAGAATGTCCACGTTCATATATCGTTTGATAACGTGTTCAAACGGGATGAGACCTGATGCATGATACAATAAAATGCATGCGCGTTCGAGTGCGTTTTGAGACGTGTTCGAACAGAAATAAGACAGAATGCATACGTTCGTGTAGCGTTCGTAAACGCGTTCGAACGAGATTGCTAAAATGGCATCTGAAATGACACAAACAATGTATGGGTGAACAAATACACAATGTAGGACCTCGTGTGCCCGATTGAACACATTTCATGTTCAATCGAGTGTACCTCATTCGGCGCGGCAAAACATCGTGGTAAAGGTAGATTTTAAGCATTTCCCTCGAATAGAGGACCTTTAATCCACCCTAGTTAGCCATGCGCACTAGAATGCAATGCATGCGTAAATAAAGCAATGATATGCAAAGGGTAAATGACATAATAAAAGGCGCGGCAAAACATCGTGGTAAAAGTAGCCTTCAGGCATTTCCCTCGAATAGAGGACCTTTAATCCACCCTAGTTAGCCCATGCGCATTATATTATGATGCATACAAAGGAATGAGACAATAATGTGGAACTCCGTATATCCGATTAAACATATCTCACATTCAATCAAACATACTTCATCCGGCGCGGCAAAGCATCGTGGCAAAGGTAGCCCTTTGGCTTTTCATCCCTCAAAACGGAGGACCTTTAATCCACCCTAGCTAGCCCATGCGCATTACATTACCATGCATAAATAAGTAACATACAGAAAATAATAACATACTAACGACTAAATCATGCTTAAAACGTAAGGTTGGATGAAACGAAACATGTGAATCTCTCAAGTGGTACGTGGCATTGTATCCCGAGTGCAAACCGTAATACCGTCCATTCGGATTTGGCTACGGAATTTACGTCCGGGTTTCCATCTGATATACCACAAGAGAGAACACATATTCCGTTCATACGAAAATCACATCATGCACCAATCCACAACACTCATATGAAATGAAGTACTAAAATAAATGAAAATAAAGGATAATAAATAAAGAAGGTGCCCTCAGGTCTAACCTCTTTAGTCGTCTATCGGAAGTGCGGTATGCGGTTGTCGGAAGGGTTGATGCTCCTCAATTCCTCCGGTTCACTGGTTCAATATTTACTTTCGTTGTTTCACTGTTTGGGCTGTTGTCTTTACTCTCGTTTTGCTTCTTTTTCGCTGTATTTTCTGGTCAATATTTTCACTGTATTAAGGGACTGTTTTTGCGTTTTTTTTGAGGGTATTAGAGGTTGGACTGCAGTTTTGTGTTGTTTTTGGCGTGAATTGGGGCTGCTGTTTAGGGCTGTTGGTGCGTGAATTAGGGCTTTGTTTTCAGGGTGTTTTACGGTGATGATGTTTACTGATTGTGGGGGTGTTTTGGTGATGTTCCTTTGCTGTTTTGGGAGAGTGTTTCGGTGATGGTAGTAGGAGGAGAAGAGAGAATTATTTGCTTCTTGCTTTTTTTTTTTGCCTTGGGTGTGAATGCTAGGTTATTTCTTTTTTTGTTTTTGTGAGAATGAACTAGGGTGTGAAAGGTTGGTTTAGGCTTCTTTTTATAATAGTTTGCTAGGGTTTCTAGGTAAGGAAGGGAATCCTCAAAAAAAAGGGAAGTGTTTTGATTGGTTTATGAAAGGAAAAGATGTGTCTAATTTAGGGAGTGAATATCTTAATTGGTGTTTGATTAGGGAAGGGATTTGATTAGATTAGGAAGGGATTTGATTTTATTATAAAGAGATTTAATTTTATTTATTTTAATTTGTGACATGTATTTGAAATATTTTAATTATTTTTTTGGATGGGCTAATTGGGCTTGGGCGTGAGGCTAGCAGCAAAACCAGAAGTACCGACACCGTTCGAACGCCATTTTAAAAGCTACACAAACGCCCACAATCTGCTTGACATTCGAACGTGCTCACGAACGCAGAACGAACGCGAAAGCAATGAACATGTGAATTGAATCTGATGACATATTTATTCTGAATTCCGACATTCTTTCCCGTGACTTCCGCAACCTAAAGAGTAGTGCCTCCGTACGAGACTCATCATCGGGACTATATCAAAAAATACAGTGCCTGCAGAGGGGACTGTTGCCAGTGTCACACATGGCGTCACTCTATCTAAGGACATGTGTCCTAAAACTCAAGATGAGAGAGACAACATGAGTCGGATATCGTTCGACTCGGTAGTCGGATCGATCATGTATGCCATGATATGTACGCGACCTGATGTCTCGTATGCTTTGAGCATGTGTAGTCGTTATCAGGCCGATCCAGGTGATGGTCACTGGATGGCGGTTAAGAATATCCTTAAGTATCTTAGACGAACTAATGATGCTTTCTTAATCTATGGAGATGGAGAACTTAAGTTAACTGGGTATAAACCGATGCAAGTTTCCAACCGTAAAGACGACTGCAAGTCTCAATCCGGGTACATATTTTGTTTGAATAACAGAGCAGTAAGCTGGAAATCTTCCAAGTAGAGACTGTTGCCGATTCAACAACAAAGCGGAGTATATTGCTGCAGCTAAAGCAGTAAAAGAGGCAGTTTAGATCCGTAAATTCCTAATTGGATTATGAGTGTTCTGTTAGCAGCTGAGCATGTTCCATTGTATTGTGACAATAACGGGGCTATAACGCAGGCTAAGGAACCACGGTCTCATCAATGATCCAAGCATGTTCTTCGACATTTCCATCTGATTCGTGAGATCATACATCCTGGCGATGTGAAGATCGAGAAGGTTGCATCAGAGGACAACATTGCAGATCCGCTGACGAAAGCTATTCATCAGCAAAAGTTTGAGCGACATGTACATCGTTCAGGTGTTAGATGCTTGAGTGACTGGCTATAGGCCAAGTGGGAGATTGTTGGACAATTATGACCCATAGCGTCACTATTTGTAAAAGACATTGTGGATTTTGTACAAATTAACTATGTGACAATGGAAATTGCATTTTATCATTTTGTAATTTGATTACTTAAATATATAAATGATAAAAGTCCCTATGATTAGTTCCGGATTATAAGATATAAGACAATATCAATCCATAAAGGTTTAATCATTAAATATCCCTAGTCGTAGTATTAACGAGACTAGACATCGATAATACAGAATAAACTAGTATTGCATTTGTGCGTGTTATGGAAGCGTAACATCATAGTTCTCATATATTTAAGTATTGGATACTTATGCAAGTGCGATAGGAGGTTGTGTTTACCGATGGTATGGAAACAGCTTCGCTCTGGATAGACCCCGCGGAATCCCATTGGTAGTATGACTATGTGTCTATGGGAATCCGCATCAGGGTAGGTGTATTTGGTCTTAACTTGAGACTTGCTTCGCTAGTACTTGCGATAATCAATACGCTTAGGTTTTGGTCATCCAGGACTTTAACATGTTCTGTGTACGCCTCTTCTGGGTTTATTGAGAATCGTAGTGTATTGGGTATGATGTCAAGATGGAAGTATCACTTCAGTCATATGGAGATGATGATCACGCAGGGATACATAACTGGTACTCTAAATTGGTTGCAACCATCGGGATAATATGACAAGGTCATGATTATCCGATTAAAGAGAGACTAGTTGCTTGTAATCCGATATATGATTCATACGGGGCAGACACTATTCCAGCCCCAGGCCTTGCATGTGACATCCGATACTGGATCGAAATACGCAATACTACGTATACTACGCCTGACATAGATTATATATTCCTTTAAGAATATTTCTGGAGAATTGGGTAGGCCACGGTGCTTTGCTAGAAGCCAACCATGTCTTGTAAATCGGTAAAAACATAGTACGAGGTACATACATGTTCGGATAGTCCGACGACCGATTTACACTGCCAACATATCCAGGGATCTCATGGATCGCTTCCCGAAGATTCACCAATGACGTATGATTCGAACATAATTAATCTGAGATTAATTACGGAGAGATTTTATCTGGGATAAAATACTATTTGAAGAGAGAGAACGATTGATTTGGAATTAGTCGATAAAAAATATATTCGATATATTATACGAAATTGGATTTCGACGCGGAATTAAAATTGGATTTTAATTTGGGATAACGAATTAATTTAGAATTAATTCACGAGCGACGTGAATAGTGATTTTGCTAGGCATAATTATTTAATTAAATTTGATTTAATTACGTCGCAAAGAAAAATTCGTTAATTCGGAATTAACGAACCCGAACCCGGAATGTTTTTGCTGGCCTACTAGGATTTTGAATTAAAGTGGGGCCCACAAGTCACATCACAAGTCACATCGCCTGTCACTTTAGTGATGGAAGTCATGTCACCTTTTGTGATTGACAACCAGTCACTATTCATTATGGGAGTATGGAGGCATAAATGCCATTTTTTCCTCCATTTTGCTTTATGCTTTTTGGAAAAGCATATACCAAAAGTGTGAAAGATTTTTGGTATTAGGTTTTTAGAAAACAAAACAAAAGAAAATTAAAACTCTCTCTCTCTCTTTTAGCTCATTGTCGTGAGCTTCTTAACAAGGAAAGGAAAATTTTTTTTCTTTCTTTCTTGCTAGCACAATCAAGGAATCATATCAAGGTGTTAGGGAAACTAATCCATTGAGCTTGGAATCAAGATCAAAAGCTTGGAGCTTGGATTTCACATTCAAATGATACATTGACCGAAACTTCAAGGAAGAATTTTTTGTGTTCAACGCATCCAAAATCTGATCTTTGTAAGTAATGTTTCCGCCATTCTTACTTTCGTATTCATATGAGTTTCATTGCTTTATATGATCTTGGGAATGTCTTATCGACCAACAGTTTCTCTCCATTCTCGAGCCTTGATAAATGATCTGCCACCTAGTTTTATGTTCATTTCCTGTCTCTGATCTCCACGTCAAATCTTGCATAAGAAGTATCCAACGGATCAATATGGGTTTGGCATCTTTCTTCGCGATCAGGTATTTGATTGCTGAATGATCTGTGTAGACCACCACTTTGGGACCCAGCAGATAAGAGCGAAATTTGTCAAAAGCGAACACAACTGCAAGTAGCTCCTTTTCAGTGGTTGTGTAGTTGAGTTGAGCTTCATTCAGAGTTCTGCTGGAATAGTAAATGGCATGGAAGATCTTTGCTTTGCATTGTCCCGAAACTGCTCATACAGTAAAATCACTAGCATCTCACATCACCTCAAATGGAAGGGTCCAGTCCGGTGCTACTATGATGGGGGCAGAGACCAGCTTCTATTTTAGGATCTCAAAGGCTTCCTGGCATTCTTTGGTGAAGTTGAAACACACATCTTTCTCCAGAATATTACAAAGAGGTTTTGCAATTTTTGAGAAGTTTTTGATAAATCTCTTGTAAAAGCCAGCATGTCCGAGAAAACTTCGAATCTTTTTGAGAGATGTGGGTGGAGGTAGTTTTTCAATTGTCTCGATCTTTGCTTTGTCTACCTCGATTCCCTTTTGTGAGATCCGGTGTCCAAGAACAATGACTTCTTGCACCATAAAATGACAATTCTCCCAATTGAGTACCAAGTTTGTATCTTCGCACCTTTGTAACACATGTTCCAGATTTTGCAAGCAGTGGTCAAAAGAATCTCCAAACACAGAGAAGTCATCCATAAAAACCTACATACTCTGTTCTAGCATGTCTGAGAAGATGACCATCATGCAACGTTGGAATGTGGCAGGAGCATTACATAGTCCAAATGGCATTCTGCGGAAAGCAAAAGTACCATACGGACATGTAAATGTAGTTTTCTCCTAATCTTCTGGGACGATGACAATCTGATTGTACCCCGAGTATCCGTCCAGAAAGCAATAGAACTCATGTCTTGCCAGTCTGTCTAGCATCTGATCAATAAATGGCAGCGGAAAATGATCTTTCTTTGTTGCTTTGTTCAGCTTCCGGTAGTCCATGCATACTCTCCATTCAGTCATCGTTCTTGTTGGAATCAAATCGTTCTTTTCATTTGTGACTACAATAATTCCTCATTTCTTTGGTACCACACTGTATATGACTCACCCAACTACTATCTGAGATAGGGTAGATGATGCCAACATCCAACCATTTGATGATTTCTTTCTTCACGACCTCCTTCATGATTGGATTTAATCTCCGTTGATGCTCCACTGTGGGTTTGTACTCGCCAATCATCAGAATCTTGTGCATGTAAAATGATGGACTAATGCCTCGAATGTCTGCTATAGTCTAGCCAATGGCTTTCTTGTGTTCTCGTAACACTCTCAACAACTTTTCTTCATGCTCTAATATTAGCGAAGAAGAA
>SKCR01048191.1:0-41228 GCA_019454045.1 Zanthoxylum bungeanum
AAGATCTGTATCAAGCGTAGTTTACCAAGTATTGTGTATATCGGCCCAGTATCGGATAGTCACGTGCTAGGGCTGGGGCTGGATAAGTGTCTGCCCCGTCCGAAGCACATGTCGATGTCTGGTAACTAGTCTCTATAATCGGATATGCATGACCTAGTCATAATATCCCGATGGTTGCGCAACACTTAAGAGCACTAATACCGTATCCTGCGTGACATCATCTCCACTATGACTGAAGTGATACTTCTGTCTTGACATCACACCCATACTCTCTACGATTCTCAATATACCCAGCAGTTGGCGTACACAGAACCGGTTAGAGTCCTAGACGACCTCAACTAAATATATATGATTGTCGTAAGCATTAGCGGTGCAAGTCTCAGGTTAAGACCAAATACACCTACCCTGATGTCGGACTCCCATAGACACATAGTCATAATACCAATGGGATTTCGAAGGGTCTATCCAGAGCGAAGCTATTTCCCGTACCATCGGTGAAACACAACCTCCTATCGCATTGCATAAGTATCCAATACTTAAATATATGAGAACTATGCCCTTGTGCCCTCACAACGCGCACAAGTGCAATACTAGCCTATTCCGCATTATCGATGTCCTGTCTCGATAATACTCCGGCTAAGGATATTTAATGATTAATCCTTCGTGGACTGATACTGTCTCATATCATTCTCAATCCAGGAACTAATCATAGGGACCTCGCTTCATTTTATATCTATGTGATCTAATCACAAATGATAAGAGTGCAATCTCCTTTGTCACATAGTTAATTTGTACAACAACACCGTGATCTGTACAAATAGTGATGCTATGGGTCATAACTGTCCACAGTTTGTCCTAACGGAGGAATGTCCTCCCGAGCCAGCCAGAAATGCTGGCCAAGCTATGCGCGATACCTACCAAAATTGGGTCACAGCAAATGAGAAAGCCCGCTGCTCTAGCAGGGATGTCTGAGGTTCTACTGTAAATCATGAACCTATGGCTCTAGCATCTCAGATAATGGAGTCATTGCAGGGCATGTTTGGGTAGCCTTCGGAGCATCAACGCCATGAGGACATGGTCTCAGCGATGACTGCTAGGATGAAGGATGGGACATCAGTCCGAGAGCACGTCTTAAGGATGAGACTTATCTCAACACTGCTGAAACCAATGGAGCTCGTATTGACGAGCGTAACCAGGTGACCATGATTATGGAAACTTTTCGGAAGAGTTTCCTACAGTTTAAAAGCAACTATGTTATGAACAAGTTATCTTTTACTTTGACCCAACTGCTTAATGAGATTACCCATTACGAGTCCATGCTTGTGGATCCTCGTAAGTCTAATGCAGAGGCAAATGTTGCCGAATATTCTAAATCTGCAAAGAAGAAGAAGAAAAGCACTGGAAAGGCTAAGGGTAAGCCCATGAAAAAGAAGAACAAGAAAAGCTCCAAGGATGCCAAGCCCAAAGGAAAATGTTTCCACTGCGATAAGAATGGGCATTGGAAAAGGAACTGTCCTAAATACCTTGCTGAGCTAAAGGAGAAAAAGAAAACAGGTAAATATGATTTACTCGTTATTGAATCTCTATTAGTGGAGGATGATAAATCCTCTTGGATTATTGATTCTGGGGCCACTAACCATGTTTGTTCTTCTTTACAGCTACTTGATTCATGGAGGGACCTTGCTAAAGGTGATTACACCATGAGGGTCGGGACAGGGGATGCCATTTCAGCAAGAGCAGTGGAAATTTCCAGTTTAAATTTTATTAATAATAGTTATTTAAATTTGAACAATGTGTTATTCATTCCTGGTTTTTGCAGGAATCTGATTTCTGTTTCTAGACTTTTGGATGATGGTTATTCAGTTTTTTTAATAATAATTTGGTTGTTATTGGTAGAAATGGATTAACTATATGCACAGGAAACTCAGAAAATAACTTGTATGTGTTAAGACCGTTACCATATAGGTCACTGCTCAACACTGAAATGTTTAAGGTTGAAAAACCTAAAACAAAACGGCCAAAGATTTCTCACGATGACACATATCTATGGCATCTTAGACTTGGTCACATCAACCTTGACTGGATAAATAGATTGATAAAGAACGAAGCCTTAAACCAGTTAAAGCTCGGGACTTTACTAGTTTGTGAATCCTGTTTAGAAGGAAAAATGACCAAGAGACCTTCCACTGGAAAAGGTATAAGAGCCAATCAACATACTAAAACTAATACATTCGGACGTTTGCCGACCGATGAATGTAAAAGCCCGAGGTGGTTATGAATACTTCGTCACATTCATTGATGATTATTCAAGATATGGGTATGTCTACCTAATGCATCACAAATTAGATACCTTTGAAAAGTTCAAGGACTATCGTGCTGAGGTTGAGAACCAATTAGGTAAGACAATCAAAACTCTACGATCAGATCGTGAAGGGGAATACCTTGACAGAGATTTCGAGGAATTCTTAGTTGAGCATGGGATAGTATCCCAGCTCACAGCACCTGGAACACCACAATAAAATGGTGTTGTAGAAATGATAAATCGAACCCTACTAGACATGATGAGATCTATGTTTAGTTATAACTCACTACCTAGTTCATTCTGGGGATATGCACTGCAAACCGCAATGTATATCCTTAATGTAGTTCCATCTAAGTATGTTCCTAAGACTCCCTTAGAGTTGTGGAATGGTCGTAAAACTAGTTTACAAAATTTCCGCATATGGGGGTGTCCAGCACTTGTGCTGAAGAATAAGACTACAAAGTTGGAACCATGTTCTTAGGTGTGTCTATTTGTAGGCTACCCGAAGGAGACTATGGGTGGATTCTTCTACAGTCCCGATGATAACAAAGTATTTGTATCGACAAATGCTACGTTTCTAGAGGATGACTACATGAGGGAGTTCAAGCCTCGTAGTAAAATATTACTCGAGGAGTTACTTACTGGTTCGACCAGCACGCCATCGTCAACGAAAGTTGACAAATACATAGCACCTTCGACATCTGATAGTCAGATGCTACCCAGTGAGAATGATCTACCACCTAGACACAGTGGGAGGGTGTGCGACAACCTGATCGCTACCTAGGGGTTGGAGACGCACAAGTTGTCGCCTCCGGCAATGGTATAGATGATCCATTAACCTATATAGTAGTGTAATGGATGATTCTGACAAAGAGGAATGGCTCAAAGCCATGAACCTAGAGATGGAGTCCATGTACTCCAACTCGGTCTGGGAACTTGTAGACCAACCTGATGGGGTGAAACCCATAGGTTGCAAGTGGATCTACAAGAGGAAGAGGGGATCATATGGGAAGGTACAGACCTTCAAGGCTAGACTAGTGGCCAACAGTTATACCCATAAAGATGGAGTTGACTATGAGGAAACTTTCTCGCCTGTAGCTATGCTTAAATCCATCCCACTCTTCTATCCATTGCTGCATATTATGACTATGAAATTTGGCAAATGGATGTCAAGACTGCATTCTTGAATGGCAATCTTGATGAAAGTATCTATATGATACAACCAGAAGGGTTCATCGCCCAAGGTCAAGAGCAAAAAGTTTGCAAACTGCAAAGGTCCATTTATGGACTCAAGCAAGCATCTCGATCTTGGAATATAAGATTTGACACAATGATCAAGTCTTATAATTTTGAGCAGAATGTTGATGAGCCTTGTGTATATAAGCGCGTCATTGACGGGAAGAAGGTTTTTCTTGTTTTATATGTTGATGATATTTTACTCATTGGGAATGATGTAAGGATTATCAGACGTAAAAATCTGGCTAGCTGAGCAATTCCTAATGAAAGATTTGGGAGAGGCAGTTAGTTATGTCTGGGATCCAGATACTTCGGGATCGCAAGAAACGATTGTTAGCTATGTCTCAGGCATCCTACATCGACAAGATCCTTGTGCGATTTGGGATGCAGAATTCTAAGAAAGGCAATCTGCCTTATCGGCATGGAATTCATTTGTCAAAGGAACAGTCCCCTAAGACACCTCAAAGTGTTGAGGAAATGAGACATATATCATACGCCTCAGCTGTGGTAGTCTTATGTATGCCATGTTATGCACGAGACCGGACATCTGCTTTACAGTGGGAGTAGTCAGTAGGTTTCAGTCAAACCCAGGATTGGATCACTGGGTGGCTATAAAACACACTCTCAAGTATCTTAAGAGAACGAGAGATTATATGCTAGTATATTCCAGTGAGGATATGATCATAAGGGGATACACAGACTCTGATTTTCAGACGGATGTTGATTCCAGGAAATCCACGTCTGGATCAGTGTTCACCCTAGGTGGTGGGGCTATTGTGTGGCGGAGCATAAAGCGATCTTGCATTGCCGACTCCACTATGGAGGCTGAATATGTAGCGGCTTGTGAAGCAGCCAAAGAAGCAGTCTGGCTCCGTAAATTCTTGGGAGATCTGGAAGTTGTTCCAGATATGGATAGACCACTCACCCTCTATTGCGATAATAATGGAGCAGTGGCAAACTCCAAAGAACCAAGAAGCCACAAGAGGGGAAAGCATATAGAGAGGAAATATCATCTCATCAGGGAGATAGTACAGAGAGGAGACGTTACCATCACAAAGATTGCATCCGCAGAGAACCTTGCTGATCCGTTTACAAAGACCTTACCGGTTAAAATTTTTGAAGGTCACCTAGATGGTCTAGGATTACATGACATGTCCCATTTCTCTAGTGAAAGTGGGATATTGTTGGGATGTATGCCCTAGAGCTACATGTGATGTAAACGGTTTCATGCGTTTTGAAATAAAACTATGCATTATCATTTATCAAAATTGTTTATTTATCTTTCGCATATTATATATCTTCGTAAATACCGTAGATTACTTATGTACCTTCAAACTTAGTGTATGAGTGTCATACACCAGAGGATTTGAGTCTGAAGTTAGTAGTAATCTTAAATAATCCATAGAGAGCAAATAAACCGGGTACTTTGTTGTGGTTTATCTATAGCTGCTGTCCATTTTATATTTGTATGGAGATCTTAATCCGGATCGTCCATGTAGAGACATTAGAATGGAGGCACCTTGTATGATGCGATCATATTGGACTGGACCCAGATAGAAATGACATTCTTATAATATCCGTTAAGCAAAGAAAGTCATTTCCATCTACTTGATGGTCATATATGGATTGATCTTAATCCTGACTGTACTAAGAACTCCTGCATGGCAGGCTATGTCCTTTGATTTACAAAGGTGAGGTTGGTGTAGCAATCCCAACCAATAGCTACGTACTTGGGGGGCACAGTTTGTTTGTAGCTGGGAACGTTTTACATAGACATGGAGTTCACTTCTTCTTGCGAGAAGTAGATGAGTATCTTTCTTAAGGGTTGATTCGGTACTTGAACGATTTGAGCGCTCAAGTCTTTCTATATGAATAGAAAGATTAATATTCATAATAGTTATGAATAAATCGTTCATTGGAGAATCAATGGTACTTAAGGTAAAAATAATTAGAGGGGTATAACGGACATTATGACCCCGCTCTAATTACGAGATACCCGTGAAGGATCAATTCGTATGCAATGACTATATCGGTGGACACCGACTTGGTTCGGCTTTATATTTCATCTACGGCAACGAGAGTGCAACTTCAGATTTTTAGTGGAATAACCCGAAGTTAATAATTCAGAATATTTAATTAAGAGCTTAATTAATATTTCGAGATTATTGGAGCTCGGAACCGTAGGTCCATTTGGTCCCCGTGCTAGCTCAATATACTTTAGCGGAGTTAATATAATGGACAGTCCAATTATATACTCACAAAGAATAAAATTATTAATATGATTAATAATATAATTACATCATACTGAGACTATACATTAAAAGTTAATGTAAGGTATTAATAATTATTAAAATTAGAACATTGAATTATATATGATATAATTTAATATGGCTAAGATTTATTATGGAAACAAAAATCATCACCATGGTGGAATTCCTTATTAGATAATGAATATGATTTGTTTGTTTGGGAAACAAAATCAAATCAAAATTCATCACCATGGTCGAATTCCACATTGGATAAGGATTAGGATTTGTTTGTTTGGGAAAAAAAAATCAAATCAAAACTCCTTAGCTTGGCCGAATTCCCTCTTGTGTAAGGAATATGATTTGTTTGTTTTGGAAACAAAATCAAAGAATAAATCCTTGTCCTGGCCGAAACTTAGAGGGATTAGGAGTCTAGTGGTTGATTTGTTTTATGAAACAAATTACCCTAAGTATAAAAAGAAAATTATATTTTTCTTTTCAGAAATACACAATTAGAAAACCCTAGCCTCATTCTATTATTCATGCTCTCAAGAGTTGAGAAAGTTAATTGAAGAACCTGAAAATTATTTCGGTGTGTGATTTAATCTCTAAAACGTTTAGGGATTAATTTGTGAGTGTAGCCCACACTACCCTCCGTAAGTAACGAGACATAGCTCGGAAGATCTTGTGGCGTTGGAAATATATTTTCCCCTCTCTAGTAACTCACGGTAGTGAGGCAGTAATTTCCCCACGGCCGCACGCACATCACCAATTTTGGGGCTCGGTTTTTGTTTGGTTTTAATTCGGGTTTTGGGAAACACTTTTGGGGATTTTTAGGGCTGAGTTAGGATTTTTTTTGAGTGAAAAATCAGACCTAAAAGCCTACAGCAGATCACGCAAATTGTGGACTGGTTTGGGTGCAGTTCACGCGTGTAACGGGTGCAAAACAGTCCGCTATTTCATTGCAGTTCAAGGGGCTGTTCGGGGACTGTTTCGGGGGCATTCCGGGGCTGAAATCTTGTGTAAAACAGAAGCAAAATTTCAGTATACCCATTGATACCATTCGTTCAAAGGAAGGGCAAAGCAAAAAAATTTTTCAAGTTCGATTCGTGGGCCTAACCGCTTCCGTTGCGCGAGGGAAAGCGTTTCCTACAATGTCTAGCCAGGCTAGAGGTGGATATGAATACTTCGTAACCTTTACGGATGATGCATCACGTTATGGTTATGTGTATCTTATGAGACACAAGTCGGAAACTTTTGAGAAATTCAAAGAGTTTCGACACGAAGTAGAAAAATAGACCGGCAAAAGTATTAAAACATTATGGTCGGACCGTGGTGGAGAATAATTGAGCAATGAGTTTCTCGATTACTTGAAAGAGTATGGTATTATTTCACAATGGACTCCTCCCGGAACACCTCAATTAAACGGTGTGTCCGAACGGAGAAACCGAACTTTGTTGGACATGGTAAGGTCGATGATGAGTCGCACAGAGCTACCTATTTCCTTCTGGGGATATGCATTGAGCAATGCTATAATTATTTTGAATAGGTTCCGTCAAAGTCTGTCAACAGACTCCGTATGAAATATGGACATGAAAGTAACCGGGTTTCTCATTCCTGAAGATTTAGGTTGCTGGGCATACGTTAAACGTTTGGATGGTACCGAACTTGAACCCAAATCGGATAAATGTCTATTTGTAGGTTATCCTAGGGAAACCAAAGGATACTACTTCTACAGAAAACAACCTGAGAGGTATGGGTTTCTGATCTCACCTCATGTGGATATTAATCTTATTGAGGAAGACGAACCGACTAAGTAATGAGGAAGTGGTATAAGTTATCGACTTCGATTTATGGCAAGATGCCATGAAATCCGAAATGGATTCCATGTACACCAACCAAGTTTGGACACTGGTTGATGCACCAGAAGGCGTAAGGCCTATTGGTTTCAAATGGGTCTTCAAGAATAAGACCGACATGGATGGAAACATACAAACGTACAATGCTAGGCTTGTAGGGAAAGGGTATCGTCAACGACATGGTGTCGATTACGATGAAACTTTTTCACACGTTGCCATGATTAAATCCATTCCGATAATGCTTGCTATTGCTGCATATTCGATTACGAATATGGCAGATGGACGTCAAAACCGCTTTCCTTAACGGAAACCTTTTAGAGGATGTTTATATGCAACAGCCTGACGGTTTTATCATACCAAAACATACAGAAAAGGGTTGCAGGTTAAATCAATCCATTTATTGATTTAAGCAAGCATCACGTTCTTGAACCAACGTTTTGATGAGATCATAAAAGAATATGATTTCGTTCAAAACGAAGATGATCCTTGTGCATATAAGAAGGTTAATGGGAGCGTACTGACATTCATTGTCCTTTACGTTGATGATGTATTGCTTATTGGCAATGACATTCCCATGCTACAATCAGTGAAATCTTGGCTTTCATTAAAATTCTCCATGAAAGATCTGGGAGAAGCAGCCTTTATTCTGGGAATAAAGATCTACCGGGATAGATCTAGAAAGCTGCTTGGTCTCTCACAGAGCACGTACATTAACAAAGTGTTGAAGAGATTCAACATGGAACAGTCTATGAGGGGACTGTTGCCAGTGTCACATGGCGTCACTCTATCTAAGGACATGTGTCCTAAAACTCAAGATGATAGAGACAATATGAGTCGGATGCCGTTCACTTCTACAGTCAGATCGATCATGTATGCCATGATATGTACGCGACCGGATATCTCCTATGCTTTGAGCATGTGTAGTCGCTATCAGGCCGATCCAGGTGATGGTCACTGGGTTGCGGTTAAGAACATCCTTAAGTATCGTAGACGAACTAGGGATGCTTTATTAATCTATAGAGATGAGAAATTGAGGTAACTGGGTTTACCGATGCAAGTTTCCAAACCGATAAAGATGACTATAAGTCGCAATCTGGGTATATATTTTGTTTGTACAACGGAACAGTGAGCTGGAAATCTTTCAAGCAAGAGACTGTTGCCGATTCAACAACAGAAGCGGAATATATTACTGCAGCTGAAGCAGCAAAAGAAGCAGTTTGGATACGTAAATTCCTAATTGGATTAGGAGTAGTTCCGTTAGCAGCTGAGCCCGTTCCATTGTATTGTGACAATAACGGGGCTATAGCGCAGGCTAAGGAACTGCGATCTCATCAATGATCCAAGCATGTACTTCTACGTTTCCATCTAATTCGTGAGATCATACATCGTGGCGATGTGAAGATCGAGAAGGTAGCATCAGATGACAACCTTGCAGATCCTCTGACGAAAGCTATTCCTTAATAAAAGTTTGAGCGACATGTACATAGTTGAGGTGTTAGATACTTGAGTGACTGGCTATAGGCCAAGTGGGAGATTGTTGGACAATTATGACCCATAGCGTCACTATTTATATAAGACATTGTGGTTTTTGTATAAATTAACTATGTGACAATGAAAATTGCTATTTTATCATTTTGTAATTAGATTACTTGAATACATAAAAATGATAAAATTCCTTATGATTAGTTCCGGATTAAAAGATATGAGACAATATCAATCCATAAAGGTTTAATAATTAAATATCCATAGTCGTTGTATTATCGAGACTAGACATCGATAATGCAGAATAGACTAGTATTGCACTGTGCGTGATATGGAAGCGTAACAGCATAGTTCTCATATATTTAAGTATTGGATACTTATGCAAGTGTGATAGGAGGTGTGTTTGCCATTGGTACGGAAACATCTTCGCTCTGGATAGACCCTTTGGAATCCCATTGGTAGTATAACTTTGTGTCTATGGGAATCCGAATCAGGGTAGGTGTATTTGGTCTTAACCTGAGACTTGCATCGCTAATACTTGCGACAATCAATACGCATTGGTTTTGGTCGTCCGGGGCTTTAACAGGTTCTGTGTATGCCTCTTCTGAGTTTATTGAGAATCGTAGTGTATTGGGTGTGATGTCAAGATGGAAGTATCAATTCAGTCATATGGAGATGATGATCACTGTGGACGCTGGAATTCGGCCGAGGTCCACAATTAGAATTTGTAGGTTGGGGGCATTAGCGATCCTTCAAGACAAAGGTAGAGTGAACGGGAGTAGACTACCCATTGGTGTGGTAGGTGCCGGGGGGACTCCGACGCTCAAGTCAGTAGCATGAAATGAGAAGTAAATATGTAAGATATGAAAACAAGGTTTGAAGTTACCTTGACCTCTCTGGGTGGCCGTGAAGGCGGTGATATGTGTCTGTGGGAGTGGGGGGCTCAGAGAGCTTGTGTCAGAGAGCGTAAGCTAGTAAGAGAGCCCCCTAGAGAGTTGAGAATCTCTTCCCTTTTATAGATTGAAGGAAGTTACTACTTACAGTTGGAATATAAGTTGTACACGATGATGGTGGGATCTACAATGTGCTGAAGTCTCTGATGATAGGACCCACAACATGTTCAATACTATCTTTCGATAATGAAGAATCTTAGCATGTGAATTTATGCTTTACGCTAGACAAAATGAGGGAAGAGTGGTTGATGAGTTATCCGTAAGCATGTGGCGTGATTATAATTCAATAATGCTAGGTTTTATGGGTTTGATTTTACACTCTTGGGCTTTACTTACTGTAGGGTTTTGAACTGTAAAGACGATTTTACCCTTGGCCCAAATTTGGCCCATACAGTTTGTCACATACTCTCTAAGTCAAGAAGTTCTTGATTTAGAGAGTATTTTATACGTGTTGAACGAAACAAGATGTAAGAGTGCCAGTTGAGAATGCATAGTTCATGTTACATACGATAGAGAGAATTCAATGTCTTTTGGACTAAGAGTAGTCTAAGTCTTCAAGTTGGCTTGACATTTAGCCATGGGGAATGTCCCCGGTCGACTGAACCAGATGAAAGTTCAGGAAAATCTCTATACTACCGGTCAAGGACCAGAGGATCTAGACCAGATGAAGGTCATGTGCTGAACTTGACTCGTATGAGCCATAGGGGATGTCCCCAGTCTACTGAATCAGATGAAGGCCAGAACAATCTCCGTACTACTAGTCAAGGACCAGAAGAGTCTTCAAATTTTCTAGTACAGATGAAGGTCATGTGATGAACTCGACTCTACATGAGTCCATGGGGGATGTCCCCAGTCGACTGATCCGGACAAAGATCAGGATAATCAATTGACTCTATATGAGCCATGAGGGATGTCCCCAGTCAACTGATCCAGATGAAGATCAGGATAATCAATTAACTCTATATGAGCCATGGGGGATGTCCCCAGTCAACTGATCCAGATGAAGATCAGGATAATCAATTGACTCTATATGAGCCATGGGGGATGTCCCCAGTCGACTGATCCAGATGAAGATCAGGATAATCAATTGACTCTATATGAGCCATGAGGGATGTCCCCAGTCAACTGATCTAGATGAAGATCAGGATAATCAATTGACTCTATATGAGCCATGGGGGATGTCCCCAGTCGACTGATCCAGATGAAGATCAGGATAATCAATTGACTCTACATGAGTTTATGGGGGATGTCCCCAGTCGACTGATTCAGACGATGATCAGGATAATAAATTGACTCTACATGAGTCTATGGGGATGTCCCCAGTCGACTGATCCGGATGAAGATCAGGATAATCAATTGACTCTACATGAGCCATGGGGGATGTCCCCAGTCGACTGATTCATATGATGATCAGGATAATCAATTGACTCTACATGAGCCATGGGGGATGTCCCCAGTCGACTGATTCAGATGATGATCAGGATAATCAATTGACTCTATATGAGCCATGGGGGATGTCCCCAGTCGACTGATCTAGATGAAGATCAGGATAATCTCCATACTACTGGTCATGGACCAGGGGAGTCTTCAAATTTTTCTAGACCAGATGAAGCTCATGTGATGAACTCGACTCTACATGAGCCAATGACATTTCTTGCAAACATTAAAACCATAATCATTGTAAGTAAAGACATGAGAACATTGATACCTTTCGTCTGGAGGATTTATTGAGTGACAAGTCAATGGCTTCTCAATGTAAGAAGCATACTCTGTTTGATTGAAACAATGAGAGATCATTTACTTGCCTGTTGTGTTGACTGGGTAGAAAGTTGATAATAAAGTCCCATACGGAGGATTTTTCTTTGTCTTGTGTTTCAAGTCAATTATACATATTGATGAAGGTACAAAGGAGTCTACAAATATTAAATCTGATGGAAGTCTAAGAATATTTCATTCTACAACACTTGAAGAAAGTAAATCAGAGTCTACATGACCCGATGAAGGTCCAAGAAAGTACACACACTCCACAATACCTGATGAAGGTACATGGGAGTCTACACACTCTATTATACCTGATGTAGGTACATAGGAGTCTACACACTCCGTATATGATGAAGATCCACGGGGGTCTCCATTTTTCATTCTACATGAGCTAATATGAGTCAATGAGGATCTTACTCTACCAAACCTGAAGAAGGTCTATGAGAGTCTTTCCTAGTCATACTACCGTTTTAATGAAAGTCTATGATACTACTGTCGAATGAACTATCAAATGGACCTGATGATGGTCCATAAGGCACAGTCGAATGAACTTAATGAATATCTATGAGAACCTTCATACTACAAGACCTGATGAAGGTCACGAGACTACTGTCGAATGAACATGTCGCATGGACTTGATGAATGTCTATCAAGGTTACTACTCATTCTCATGATGAGGATTAAGAGACTACGGTCGAATAGACTTTATGAAAGTCCAAAGAATTCATCACTCACTCCTAGACCTAATGAAGGTCCATGAGACTACAATAGATAAACTTGTTGAAAGCCATCAATGTCATCTCCATTCTACGAGACTACTGTCGAATGGAATTGTCGAATGGACCTGAAGGAGGTCCATGAAGCTATGGTCAAATGAACATGATGAAGGTCCATGTGAATCTCCATTCTACCTATACATGAGACTATTGTCGAATGGACCTTACAAAGGTCCATGAAGGCCACAACTCATTTTCCTGAAGAGGGTTTATGATTTTACACTTGAATGAACTTGATGAAAGTCATTACTTATCATTCTTCTATGATAGTACTGTCGAATGAACCTAATGAAGGTCCAAGAGAATATTCATTCTACTTGACTTGATGATGGTCACGAGACTACGGTCGAATGAACATGATGAAGGTTCATGGGTCTTTTCCAATGCTTTCTAGAGTTTATGGAAATCCATCCATATAGTCTAGAGTGGATGATAATCTCCATACGTAGTGTGGAGATGATTATCCTCAAACGTAGTATGGAAGAGATAGATGTCTATCAAGGTCATTACTAATTATACAAGACTTGAATAAAGTCATGATACTACAATTGAATTAACTTTGATGAAAGTCATATATAATTTCCATTCTACCTAAAGGTTGTGTCTATTGGACCTAAAAGAGATCCAAGAAAGTTCTTCATTATACTAGGCATGATAAAAGATTCCATATGTAGTCTGGAGTTTGGCAATATTAAATCAACGTAGCATGGAGATGATGACTAACCTTGACTTAGTCTGAAGGAGTTGATAATCATTCCAAGTAGTCTGGGGGTGTTGGGAGTTTTCCATGTAGCCTGAAGTCGATGGCCATTCACCTTATTGTATGACAATCTTTCCAAGTCTCCGGGAGCTAAAAAGTATGTTCAATAAATTGAAGTTACAAAGCTTGAGCTACTGTAGCATGCAACCCACGTGCATGATCAAATTGTGTTAGAACCCACGCGCCGAAAGGATGCCAGAAGCCATGCACCATGTGAAGGACACACATGAAGGAAATGAGCCCAAATGCCAACAGCCCACTCACGCCTTCCAAGCCCACGAGCAAGAGGCCCACGCCATAAAAGGCTTATTCCCCATACTAGCATGAAACCAGTTGGCACAAGAGAAAGTACACTACAAGGTGCTTGCCTCGAGCCAATAAAAAACCATGTAAATGTCCTTGAAAGCATCCCAAAACATGGAGAAAATTTAAATTTCACAAGTCATAAATCATGTCTTTCACGCGAGATCGATTCATGCTACAAGTAAGTAGTTGCCCATGGGATGGTTTGTGAATGAGATATATTATTTCCTTTGTTCTTGTCTGATTGTCCTCCAAGATCAGAGCATCTTGTAATTTCAAATGGAAGTTGCTCACGTTATTGTAGAATGAAGGTTTTGTCGAATGAGATAGTTTGATCAAAATGATTAGGCTAGATGCTGGTCATTCGATTGATGTTGAATGGAACCATGTGATGTGATATTGCATTTATGCTTATCGTCTGGAACCAAAGACGAACTTCATTCGACAACGTATGAATTGCATCAACATGACCCATGACACATGTGAATCCATTCGAATAGATTTGTCATGTCGAATGAGACCCTTTCGCCTATGCTAAGTCTTGGATGCATGCTGGAGGCAAGTTAGTCAGCTGGACACAAAAGGGATGCTTTGTCATGAAAGGATTTCGCCTTATGCCATTCCTGTGTTTTGCTTGCTGGTGGGCTTTGGTTCTTTTTTGTCGCTACTTGACTGAGTTATTTCGGCCTGCTTGCCGTGTTGTTGGGCTGTCATTGGTCTGGTTCTGGCTGGTGCGTCGAAGGTGGTTTCTTTTGTGAGGTGGGCTTTGGCTTATGTATAACTCGACTGTTGTAACTCTTTTGGGATCAGTCTATAATTTAAATTGAGCTATATATATATATTGGGCAGTGAGTGCGTAAGTGATGTAGTGTGGTAGTGTGGGGAAATGTGGTATGGGCAGTATATGCCAACTGGTTGCTTGCAGGCTCTTGTTTAAATAAAGTTTGAGACCTCTCATAATATATGATTTGTACATGGCCCACGTGCTTTTCTTGTTTTATTCAAAGTTATGGGGCTGCTATCTTCTTTTCACATTCTCTTTTAAACTGGGCCCACGACGCTTTTTTTTTTTTTGGGTAAAAAATCTTCTTTGCGTTATCTGCATTAATTCAAGTTTTAACTAGTTTATATATTATATTTAAGGGAAATTAATCTAAATATTAGTAATACAAGTTTTCCCTTTTACCCCAGCAAGGGGGAGTTACCTCCTAATTACTGAAAAGTAAATTGCGTAAAAGTAAATTACGGAAAGTAAAGACTGAAAGGTAAAGAAAAGAAAGTGCGAAAGCTGAAATTAATTACTGAAAATTGTAAATAAACAAGCAAGATACAATCTTCTTAGTATTCTTAATGAATTACATAGAAGAAAGTATGAATTTACAAATGAAATGACTTGGTATTTATAGGAAAAATTTTGCCTCCACCAAATCCATTATTAATTGCTCCACTAATTGCTCCACCAAATCCATTATTAATTTCTCCACTAATTGCTCCACCAAATCCTCCACTAATTGCTATCATGTTTGGTGGAAGTTTGACTATTTTTTTTTTGCTTTGAAAATGACTTTAATAATTACGCATAACACACTTACGAATGTTTCATCAATTTCGGTCATGAAATCTTCAGAATTCGAAATTATTATGTTCTTCAAAGTTGTTGTATATCTTTGAGTCTTCTTTAATCTAGAACTTGAATCAGCTCAATCTGATATCGGAGTAGTAGAAATTGATCCCCAAAATACGATAATTGAGCGAAATTGGAATTTCCGAAACTGTACTTCGTTAGAACGCCCTTTCAAGTTTCCAATATCCAAAATTAATATGTCAAGTCCAATTTTTTCCCTTATTTGACCCATATTTCGTCTAAACTGATTCCATTGAGTCCCAATATTATTTTATTTGTAAAATAAAATACAACACATCAAAACGTTCATCAAACCCGAGAAACTAAACAAAGTATTAAGTAAAAGGGGCGGTAAATATTGATATATTTTCCGCTCATCAATTACTCGAGGAGTTACTTGCTGGTTCGACCAGCACACCATCGTCAACGACAGTTGACAAATACATAGTACCTTTGACATCTGAGCATCAGATGCAAGTTCGTCAGAATAATCTACCACCTAGACGCAGTGGGAGGGTTGTACGCCAACCTGATTGCTACCTTGGGGTGGAGAGGCACAAGTTGTCGCATCCAGCGATGGTATAGATGATCCATTGACCTATCATAATGCAATGGATGATTCTTACAATGAGGAATGACTCAAAGCAATGAACCTAGAGATGGAGTCCATGTACTCCAACTCAGTCTGGGAACTTGTAGACCAACCTGATGGGGTGAAACCCATAGGTTGCAAGTGGATCTACAAGAGGAAGAGGGGAGCAGATGAGAAGGTACAGACCTTCCAGGCTAGGCTAGTGGCCAAGGGTTATACTCAGAAAGAGGGAGTTGACTATGAGGAAACTTTCTCGCCAATGACCATGCTCAAATCCATCCGCACTCTTATATCCATTGCCATATTATGACTATGATATTGGCAAATGGATGTCAAGACTGCATTCTTGAATGACTATCTTGATGAGAGTATTTATATAATACAACAAGAGGGTTCATATCCCAAGGTCAAGAGCAAAAGGTTTGCAAGCTGCAAAGGTCCATTTATTGACTTAAGCAGGCATCTCGATATTGGAATATAAGATTTGATACCACGATCAAATCTTATGATTTTGAGCAGAATGTTGATGAGCCTTGTATATACAAGCGCGTCATTGACGGAAAGGTGCACTACAAGAAAACTGTGAAATAGAGACAAATTTTTCCGTCTCTATTCCGTCGCTAATCATCCAGTAGTGACGGAATAGAGACGGAAAAATTCCATCTCTATTCTGTTCGTCGTAAAAATAATAGCGACAGATTTTTGTTTCTGTTGCTAAATTAGAGACGGAATAGCGATAGAATATTTTCCGTCTTTATTTGGCGACATAATATTCTGTCTTTATATAGAGATGAAATATACTGCCTCTAAATAGAGATGGAATCTATTCTGTCGCTATTTAGCGATGGCATATTCTGTCTCTATTAGCGACGGAACTTAACCCGTCGCTATTTAGGGACGACATATTCCGTCGTTAAATAGTGACAAAATATATTTCGTCGCTATTTAGGCACGGCATATTCCATCGCTAAATATAGCGACAGAATATATTCTGTCTCTATTTGCCTTTCTATGCTTTTTTTAAAAAAAAATAAAATGGTCATTTTTTATATTTTTAAGAAACAAAATCTATTTTAAACAATATTATTAATATTAGTAAAATTATAAAATAAATATTTAATTAATTGAATTATAAAATAAACGCAACAAATAATAAAATAAAAATTTTATTACATAAACGTTATAATGTGTAAAAAAGTCATAAAAAATACATATAAGTTAATCCTTCTTATCTCTCTGCTCACAATTAGTCGGCGGATCAGGCGGACCTGAAGAGGACGGATGTGAACTCAAGTCTCTCAACAAGCTGTTTGATATCAAACACCTCTTCATTTCTTTTCTGCTACTCTTCCTCTAGTCAGCGGTGTATCTCTTTATTCAGCCGTTGTTGCATAGCTACATCTCAATCCTAACTCGCTCTTGTACCCGTTGTTCAAATGTCAAAATTCGTACCGTAGTACGATCTACCTGAGCTGTGTAACGAATATGGATATATAAGCGATGCAAGAGAGCCGAGACCGTACACTCGGCGTTTCTTAGTATCCGCTCCAACGACACCTAAGTATAGGCGATTGGTGTCGGGCTGAGTCTCAGGCTCACCAGACTCCTCTAAAAATTGAGATGTAATCGCTATCATTTGCTCCACAGCAGCCTACAAATAATAAAAATATATATAAGAAAGCAAAAATGATTTTGAAACGAAAAAAAAATAAAAAATATTTAATTTATAAACAAAAATTTACATTAATGTCACTCGATCTCTTGTCAACAAAAGTACCATCTTTCTTTGTGTGCATATGCTTAAACACCTCATAGCCTGAGGTGCACGTCCTAACTGAGTTTAAGAAAAGTAATTAAAAATATTCACATGTTTAAAAAATCTAACCATATCAATAGAATGTTGAATGGTAGACCTCGAGCCACCGGTGTGTTTAGAAACACCTGATCCTTCTCCATCCTTCTCAGTCTTTCTATTTTTTGATGCTTACTAAGATTTTAATTCAAACTCTCTACTACTCTAATACTCCTGCCATTTATTCCAAACATTATCCGAAACGCAGAGTGGCTTCCCTCATTCTTTATATTTATAGCGCCATTTACAGAGTTTATCGTTATAACCGATTCTTATACACATTATTCCAAGTAGTCCTCACAGCGACCGCATGCGCATAATCCCACTGATAAAATTTCTGTAAAATTAAAAATAATTTGAATAAATAATTAGTAATCAACAATGACAAATAATACATTACATATAATAATAATATACCTGAAATTCATCCAAATAGTGCTCTTTTATGTCTTTAGGCACTTTAGTCCACTGTGTGCCCTCCTCTGTAAATTTCTCCTTAAATATTTCTCCTATCCTGCGAGAGGCCGAAGGTAGGGGTGGGCAAAAACACCGACCGAACCAAACCAAACCGCAAACCGAACCAAACCGGACCGAATTTAAAGTTTTTTTTCTAACGGTTCGGTTTGCGGTTCGGATTGGCCCACCCCAAACGGTTTACGGTTCGGTTCAGGAGCTAATCCGAACCGCACCTGTTAAACCGAACCGAACCGTTATAATTAAAAAAAATTATATTTTTCTTTTAATTTTTTCTATGTTTTTTTTATTAGTATGTTAATACTTTTATTTTTAATTTTTTTCTTAATCTATTTTTTTGTTAATACTTTTATTCTTCAATTTATTTGTTAATACTTTAATTCTTAAATTTTTTGTTTTATGGTAGCATCTTTATTCTTGAAAGTAAGATGTTGGATTTATCTCTTAATTAGAATGATGGTAGCATCATTATTCAATGTAATTTTTAAAAAATACAAGAATTAATTGTGCCTCATTTTTCAATCCTTTATGGAGTGCATGTGTTCTCTGGAGTCACAGCTTACACCCTAGCACTTCATACTATTTGTTGGATAGACTAGTTTTTTTTTTTCACTTAAGTGGATGAAAATTTGTTTTAAATATAATAATCCGTAAACCGAACCGAACAAATCCGTAAACCGCAGGTTTAAAATTTTTTCAATCCGAACCAAACCGTTATTTAATGGTTTGGTTTGAGAGGTAAAAAATCCGAACCGTAAAATATGGTTTGGTTCGGTTTTTAGCAAAAACCGAACCAAACCGAACCGCGCCCACCCCTAGCCGAAGGTATGAGCCTGCGTATAAAATAGTAAATAAATATTTAGAAGTTTTTTAATAATAATAATAATAATAATAATAATAATAATAATAATAATATAAGTTTTTGAAAATCATACTGATCATGAGTAGCATGTATAATCATAAGTTTGGTACAACTCATTAAACTTTGTGTTGTATGAGATGATCCAGCTGAAGTCAATCCTACTGATGTCTGAGTAGTAGATAAAAGAGTAGGTGAGACTGCAGAGGGTCTATTGTCCTCCGGTGTGGAATGTGATGAGGACCTTTGGCCTGACTGCTCAACTCCTCGTCCTCGGCCAGTTGGTATTGCTCCCCGTACCATATCTGTAATCAATCTACAGTAAATGATTTTAAAACTAGTGCTGCAAATATTCTATGTTTTTTCACAATAAAATGAGATTTCTCATTATTATAGCAAAGTGCTATAAGAATGATGCATCAATCGGAAATTCACATCATCTCCCATAGTTAGATGAGTTGTCTCACAGCAGTGTTATTGATTGCAAAGTGCTATAAGCATAATTTTGTTTTCTTTAGTTGCTTGTGTTATTAATTTGTTTCAGAAAATAAAAGTACCAAAAGATAAACTCATAAGGAATTGCTTAGTAAAATTTCTTCAATACAAAACAAAAGCTGATAAGAATTTTTAAAACTGAAACTCAGAACTATTGCATGCTTCAGCCATGAAATCAAATGAAACAAAACATAAAACATGTTAAAACTCTCATTTTAGTGAAACTAGTAGTAGAATTCTCAGAGCCGAACCCATATCATCAAACAATTAAACATGTTACTTACAATATGCTACATCAAATATAAACACAAAAGATAATAAGCGAAAACTTTGCCATTTGGTTTAACATCATATGATATGAGAAATCCAAAAACATAAATCTTGTTAACAAATACTATATAACTGGAAAAATGCAGCAAAAGGAAATGGTAAAAGGCTGCTCAAACCCTACCTTTAGAACATACCCCCCATGTTTATTATAGCTTTTAAAAATTACCATCACTTGGCAATTTGAAATTTTGAAACAACTATGAGAGGAGACGGTCGAGGAGCAAGATTTTGTGAGATTTTAACAATCAAGAAGGGAAAAAACAGTAACTTATAATAAGGCTGTAATATTCATGAATGAAGAAAAGTACAGGGGATCAGTTAGACCAGTCAAGAGGATCCCACTTGATCATGCAAACATTTAGTTCGAATAATGTTGCATCATAAGTTTTAATCATGCAGGGATTTTCCCAATCGATTAATAATTTCACTTCCACCTAAGTAGCCGCAAATTCCTCTAGTTTAGCCAAACCATGCCAAAATTGTTTTATGTTTTTAGTCCAGCTGTTTCATGTCAAAACTAGAAATATCTAGAAAGATAACTACCACAGAAAACTTCTCTACTTTCCTTCACCTTCTATCAATTTTCTCCCTAGTTCCTACCAAATGACAAGTTAATATGCATCAACCCAGACCAAAAGATACTCATTTATCAAATACTGATTATAAATTTATAGTTGAAGCAACTTATAATTTGAAGTTTCTACTTCTCAAGCACTCCTATGACAATTATAAATTACCAAAATGACGCACATGTTTGGTGTATGGTGAAAAAAATTGGAAAACATAGCAGCTCTCATTTCCTCCTTAGAAAGTCACCATAGCATCTGTATGCTCCCACTCGTTCACTTATGCCTAACAATTACTCCCTGTTTCTCCCCTTCCCCCACTTAGATTAAGGCCCAAAACGAAGCATAACCAAGTACTTTAATTCAAAGGGCAGAAACATCTTTAGCTTATCCTCTTATCCTCTTTCAAGCTTTGGAAAAAAAAAAATGTAATTATAAGATAAGTAAATTACTTATTCAATTTTCATACTGCATTGTGCTAATTAGTCACCAAAATGAAATTACATGGTAAATAAATTACTGATTCTTTTTCCAACAACATAGCACTAATTAGTCACCAGGTCAAATTTATAAGTTCTTTAATCTTACATTTATTTTGATAAGAAAAGATTTAATAATGTCCAAGCCATATTATCCGCAAGAAATTTGAAGGAAACCTTTTCATTGGTAAACTTGAGAAACTTACAATGCTATAGATTAAGTAGCAAGAGTAAAGTGAAATCATTAATGAAATACATATATCAATAGACCCACTTGCCTGAATATGAACTTCAAGAGGTACAGGCCTCACACTTGGCTTGAAATTGAAGAGCCCAATGTCTCCAACACCCAACTAATCAGCCAAATCACTGTAAAATAAAACTAAATAAAAGTTACAAGAGAGATAATGTTTCTCAAATTCACAACACATCATGAAATAAGTTAAAGCAATCACCAGTCCTCGAGTCAAAATACATTTGTGGAGACGGCAGGTTAAATAAAAAGGAAAAAAAATATTGTATTGGTAGACATGGAAATTAATAGAAAAGAAGAACAAGCTGTCTACTAAACACAGAAGAATCTACCAATATATAATTAGAACATCTCACTAGTAGTATAATTACGACACGCTGAAGAATACTATATTACCCACAGGATGACAGATTAAGTACAATGCCAAGAAATGTTTCCTAAAAAAAATATTGATTCTTTAGGAAAAAAATTGACACACGAGTCAACCATATGAAGTTAGTCCTACAAATAAAAGATGCTATCAAGGTTTTCCATCAACAAATCCACATAACAGTGCAGACTCTAGAGATCGGTTTCTATGATATGTGTATGTTGGAAATTAATTGTTGTTATTATTTGGTGTTGTTAAATAACAATAATTAGTAATAATTTCATGTTGGAAATTATTAAGTTAATTATTTGGTATTGTTAAATAACAACAATTAGTAATGATTTCATGTTGGAAATTATTAAGTAACAACAAGAGTTTTTAATCAAATAATTAAGTAACAACAAGAGTTGTTAAGTAACAACAATTAGTAAAATGTTAAGTGGGGAACAAATGATACACCCATGATGGTAACATTTTTGGAAGGGTTAGAGAAAGTCATTATGCATCCAAATACATGTGATTACATAGTAATCAATGCATGTGATTAAATAGTAATCTAGGATTAATAGTAATTCATGTATGTGAGCTAATAGTGACTTGGTTTCCCTCCTATAAATAAGACCATTTGCTTATTGAGTTAAGCAATCAATTAAGTTTGATTAAGAGGTCTCTACAAGTTTAAAGGTATGCAATTGTGTTGTGGTTAATATAGATTTATTTCAATTAGCATGTAAATAAATCTAGGACTAGTAATACATGTATGGTTAGATCCTAAGAGGACAAACATGTAAATATATTAGGGATTATATTTCCTAACATTGGTATCAGTAACTTAAATGCATGTGTATTCTAGTTGGATTACACAAAAATTGCATGAACATGCATGAAAGTTGTTAAAAATGCTTCTGTTTTTGTTTTTACAGAATGATTTTCTTACAACTTTGGGCCATAATAACTCTCGGTAGAAAATTGATAATCGCATGTTCAAATATGTTTTTGAAAACCAGGTCATGAGATCTTCAATTTGGTATATCATTTTCTTAATTTGGATTAAAATTGAGAAAGATATGGACCCTAGAAGTTGGCTGGTTGAATCTGTTTTTACCCAGAAAAACACTCCCAGAATAGATGTACTACATGTCATCCGCTACTTAGAGAAGAGGACGACAAGTCGTCCGCTTTTCCCGTACGACAAGTCATACGAATATAAATGAAACGGACGACATGTCGTCCATGACTAAATAACTGACAAGACGGTTGAGTTTATAACTCACAACCGACATGCCATACGCTCACGGAACAGGCGGACGACATGTCGTCCGCGCGTGAAAGTAAACCGAGCCTGGCCGGCGCGTGAGGGCGAGTGGGAGCCCATGGCCGGCTCGTGGAGGCGTGTGAGCCACTCCTGTGGCGCGTGAATGGCGCGTGGACATCCATGTTGGCCCGTGTTGGTCATGTCTGTATCGGTTTGCTTCGGTAATTCCGATCTGTCATGATTAAATGTCTAGTCTTTTTGCATATTGTATTAATCGGCCATGATAAATTTGTTTTATCATATAAACTTTGTGTTTATGTAAATGAATATCTTTGTGATGTTTATTTTAGTTAATGTAACTTTGTGTTTCATTATATTGATTTTTCTTTTTATTTATTGCAGAAAAATCATGCCGATCAGACTAAAAACTGCAAAAAGGGTTATGACATCCGCCCATAGTAAAATATTGAAAGACATGTTGTTGGATCTGGATAAGTATCGGATGAAAGAAGATGATGATATGATTTCGCATATAATCACCTTTAATAACATGTTACAAGAATCTATATGGGAAGGTAATTGGATAGGACAACCAAACAGACTCAGATTGCTACGAATACTCTCCCAGAAATATGGCAAAAACGGCTTACTGATATTTGGAAATTAGTAACTTATACAGAAGAACTACGTGTTCAGTATAACATAGCATTGAGAGATTAACGATTGAGTATCTCCGATATAAGGCAAATCATACCATTTTTCCTTTGATGTCCCGGAAACGTTGCAAGGATCCGAAATTTGCTATAGGTTTCCCATGGTTGTCCAAGATCAATTACGAGTTACCACAAGAATTTAAGGATTCTTATCCTAAGACATTTATTCGTTGGAACACCAGAACCGGAAAAGTTTTAAGTGTTAGATATTAGTTTTTTCTATGATAAAACTATGTTAATGTTCATGTGTGTAATTGTTTGTTACTTCACGACATGTAAATATTATATTTATATTTATGAATGTTTCATGTTGAATTTAATTTATGTAATTAAATCAATGATTGTCATGTACAATAGTCGCATGATTAAGATATTCTAAGAAATTATGTAATTTTTAGAAAATGATTTTACATGATTGATTATGTTGATAATATTTTTACATTGGGTAATTGGATGATGATTGGACACATAATGGCCTTTTGACTCCAAACCCATTGAAAAATCTTATTAAACATAATTTCTTTCATGATAAAATAAGACAAAAGTATTAACAATTGTGCATGAATGTCTGTAGAAAATTTGTGTTTTTAATATGGCTTCCGCAACACAGAATATTATCGTTGAACTCAACAAGGGTGAGAAATTGAATGGCGATAATTATGAAATTTGGAGCATGAAAATCCAATTATGCTAGAAGAACAAGAGGTTCTTGAAACTTTGAAAATGAGCATGGATGAACCTGAACAGGGCATTACGGCCCAACACAGGCGAGACCGAGAGGCTTATGAGGCCTGGAGGAAAAAGAATTCCATTGCCCGCATTACGTTGCTAAGCAGTATGGATAATGACCTAATGAAAGAGTTCAGGAAATATGACATGGCTAAGGACATGTGGTCCACACTAGCTGAAAAGTTTGGTAGTACATCAATAACCAAACTCAGGTCACTGATAATCAAGTTTGACACATACAAGAAACGCCATGAGTTTACTATGTCAAAACACTTGAGGCAAATGTCAAACATGATTACTGAACTGGCAGATGCTGGACATGTTCTTACAGATGAACAGAAAGTCCAAGCGGTCATTCGTTCTCTTCCAAATAGCTGGGAGCATATGAAGATGCATTTGACCCACAATGAGAGCATCAAAACCTTTGATGATGCTAAACGTCACCTTGAATTAGAAAGCGACCGACTTGCGGCGCTAAGTCAAATACTGAAGTGTATATGATAGAAACTAGCAAACCTGGGGGTTTCAAGAAGAAAAGAAAATTGCATGGTGGTGGGTTCCAGTTCGAAAAAAAACAAAATTCTTCCAAGCAAGAAAAGAACAGAAAACCAATCAACATGGGAAAGGAAAACGTCCTACCAAAAAGAAAAACATGGCAAAGGTTAAATGTTTTAACTGTGGAAAGAAAGGTCATTTTGCTCGTGACTGCACTGAGCCTAAAAAGGTGAATACCTTTCGTGCATATTTAAATGAAATATGTGTTTCAAGTTCAATCTTTCTAACTGAATCTAATCCTTTGTGGACTGTAGACTTAGGAGCCACAGACCATGTAGCGAAGGATAGAGATGCCTTCGTGGAATTTTGATGAATTTCACCTGAGGTGAAGTGGATATATGTTGGCAACAACTCACGGGTTGAAGTCAAAGGAATAGGAACATGCAAGTTAGCCATGCATGGTGGAAAAACTTTACTACTACATCATGTATTGTTTGCTCTACAAATTCGTCGAAATTCAGTTTCTGTGTTGGTTTTGGTTAATCTAGGTTCAATTTGAACTTCCATAAATTTGGTGTTGATTTGTACTTAGGTACAATACACTATGGTTCTGGTTATTTTCTCGATGGTTTTATTGTATTGAATGTTGAGTGTTTCAATCACAATTCCTGTTTTTCGTTTGTTACTTCAACTGTCAATAATGATGGTGATGTAATTATGTGGCATGCTAGACTTGGCCACATTGGCCAGCAAAGAATGAACAGATTAGCCAAAGAAGGCTTTCTGGGAAATATTGGAAGGTAGAATTGTCAACCTGTGAATATTGCTTGGTAGGAAAAACTGCGAGAAAACCATTCGGAAAAGGGACTAGAGCAGAATTTCCATTACAATTAATCCATTCAGATATCTGTGGTCCAATAAATGTCAGGGCAAGGCTTGAAGCACCTTATTTCATCACATTCATAGATTATTTTACACGCTTTAGTTATGTCTATTTGATTGCTCATAAATCTGAAGCATTAGAATGTTTCAAGAAATTTATGAATTTAACAGAAAATCAATTGGACAAGAAAATTAAAGCACTACGCACTGATCGTGGTCGTGAGTACTTATCTGATCAGTTCAGAGAATTATGTGATGAAAAAGGAATTAGTCGTCAGTTGACTACTCCTGCTACTCCTCAACAAAATGGTGTTGCGGAAAGAAGAAATATAACTCTTCTTGAAATGGTTAGGTCTATGATGGCACAAGTAAATTTTCCTATAACCTATTGGGGTGATGCATTATTAACTGCCACATATGTACTTAACCGAGTGCCATCAAAATCTGTGTCCACCACACCATATGAGTTATGGACAGGTCGTAAACCAGATATTCACTTTCTAAAACCATGGGGTTGTGCGACATATGTTCATGTGCGTTCTCACGGACATGGAAAGTGTATCTTTATAAGATATTCTGAAAATTCAAAAGGGTATGTTTGCATAGGTGAACATGAAAGTGGAGGCGTGACAGAATTTGAATCACGAGATATCACATTTTTAGAAAATGATTTTCCTAAGCAGGGAGAGATAGGTCAAGATTTATCTCTATATGAAACTCAAGATCACATGGATCACATGATTGGTGAACACTCGGGTTTACCTAATTCAAGTGGGAGTGATGAGAGAAATTTGAGAAAACATGATGAATCTGTTTCACATGAATCTCAAAATGATGAATTAGTTTCATACGAGTCTCATTTACGTGATCCGAGTGGGAGTGATGTACATAATCCAAGTGGGGGCAATGTGCACTATCCAAATGGGAATAATATGGAAAGTGAGGAATCAGTTCCACCACTAGAATCCCAATTACGCGTAGTAATCGTATAGGCATTCCTCGACGTCATTTCGATATTGAAGGAGAAACCTTTATGATTCTACCTCAAGATGATGAAGAACCTAGAAACATAAAAGAGGCTCTTCAGTGTCATGCTAAGGAAAAATGGATGAAAGCAATGGAAGAAGAGATGGAGTCAATGAGGTCCAACCAAGTTTGGAAATTGGTTAATCTACCCAAAGGACGTAAAGCTATCAAGAACAAATGGGTTCTTAAAATAAAGCGTAATGCCGATTGTAGGACACAGAAACTGGGCGACGCATGCTGTTCTAGACTCAGGGCCTAGTTGGGAGTACGAAGTAGCCCGCGGGGGACTAAACCGGAGAATAATGGAGTCGCCACCCGGTGTGAACCGGGAAAATGATTTAAGGCCGCACTCATCCCTCGCAAGGGAAGACCTCAAACCGTTGGGTTCGTAATGGTCCCTTACTTATGTCGTTTGTAATAAATGGATTTGTGCAATATTAACCAAGTCTAATTAACATGCATATTGGTCAAAGTGGTCTAAATTCTTATAAAGTCTAAATCTAGGTTTGTATGCTTCAAAAGTAAACTTTCATGACAACAAACACATGATATCACACATCAAACATGTTAAATAACTAATGATCTAAACATAACATAACTTAAATTCCTAAGGGTCCAAAACACAAGCATAATCAAATATTTCTAAGGGTCACAAAACTAAGGTTCATGTGTAGATTTCAGGAGTGTAAACAAAGGCTCTCACCGACGAAGGATTGTTCACAACTAGGACTCCCCACTCAAGGGTTCAAGCGACCAAGTGAACACACCTTTTTTATACCTTACGGTACGTGCCAACGAGATATGGTGTGTGACTAACTGTCGAATGGACTTCCCGTTATAGATTCCCCAGAGGGAGGGTGGAGCGAGGCTCACTTAAATACCCAAGCCCCTTAGGCTCTTATCGCTTGGTGTCAGGAATAAACAACGAGTCCTCCAAAATAGTCTGTCACAACGAGCTACAAGTAATGATTATCTAGGTGCCTTCACAGCTTTTCCTTATAGAAAGGTAGTGAGTGAAGGAAGACACCAAACCATTACCTAGCCTTAAAAATGCCTTTAATTAAACTCCTTAAACCCACAGTAGACATGATTAATTAAAGCACAAATCACAAACATTACAAGACATTATTTCGGGGCCGATTCTCTATCTCCAGTGGAGTCGCTGTAGGCACTGCATTTTTACGCATAAGTCCCTATGATGAGTCTCATTTTGGAGACACTACCTTTTAAGTCACGGAGGTCACGAAAAACGGACATCGGAAGGGGAATTCAGAATAAACAAGGTTCACTGTTTTCGTTGGTGCTACGTTCGTGTATACGTTCGAACGTCAAACAGATTGCGGGTGTTCGTGCTGTGTTCGATGATGCGTTCGAACGGTGTCGGTAATTCTGGTTTTGCTGCTAGCCTCACATTAAGCCCAATTCGCCCAAACCTTGGCCCACACGTCCAAGCCCACTTAAAACACATATTTAACACATGGTGAAATCAAAACAAATCTAAAAATCACATACCAAATTAAATAAAATACTTACACAAATTAAAGAAATTGCATGCCTAATTAAAATCAATCAACAAACTAAAGGCCTAATCTAACCAATCAAATATAATCATACCAAGTTAAAATCAATCAACCAATATATTATTCCCAAACATAAAATATTGTATGCCTAATCAACATAAACTAAATATTCAACCTCCCTAATCCAACACCAAATCATATCCCTTTTTAAATACACAAATCCCTTTCCTTGTCAAGCCTAACCCTTTGCCTATAAAAATAACCCTTCACCAACCTTCTCAAGGCTAGCTAGCTCATTCACATAAGAAACACCCAAGCTCATAGACACAACTCCCCCTCACCTCACCGAAAAACACATCCCAAGCAGCCTTAGACACACACATAAAACAGCCCCCGAACCACACCATAACACCACCGAAAATAACACCCAAAAGAGTAGCCAAAACATCCCAAACACAGTAACTAAAATACAGCAGCAAAACAGTAGTAGCGGCGGTAAATCGGAGTCAAAACATCAGCAAAAGATGGAGGACGACGACCCAAAACAGTAAGACAACGAACGAGAGCAGTGAACCAGTGAACCGGAAGAGTTGCGGAGCTTTACCCCTTCCGACTTGGCCCACACGTCCAAGCCCACTTAAAACACATATTTAACACATGGTGAAATCAAAACAAATCTAAAAATCACATACCAAATTAAATAAAATACTTACACAAATTAAAGAAATTGCATGCCTAATTAAAATCAATCAACAAACTAAAGGCCTAATCTAAACCAATCAAATATAATCATACCAAGTTAAAATCAATCAACCAATATATTATTCCCAACATAAAATATTGTATGCCTAATCAACATAAACTAATATTCAACCTCCCTAATCCAACACCAAATCATATCCCTTTTTAAATACACAAATCCCTTTCCTTGTCAAGCCTAACCCTTTGCCTATAAAAATAACCCTTCACCAACCTTCTCAAGGCTAGCTAGCTCATTCACATAAGAAACACCCAAGCTCATAGACACAACTCCCCCTCACCTCACCGAAAAACACATCCCAAGCAGCCCTAGACACACACATAAAACAGCCCCCGAACCACACCATAACACCACCGAAAATAACACCCAAAACAGTAGCCAAAACATCCCAAACACAGTAACTAAAATACAGCAGCAAAACAGTAGTAGCGGCGGTAAATCGGAGTCAAAACATCAGCAAAAGATGGAGGACGACGACCCAAAACAGTAAGACAACGAACGAGAGCAGTGAACCAGTGAACCGGAAGAGTTGCGGAGCTTTACCCCTTCCGACTTGGCCCACACGTCCAAGCCCCTTAAAACACATATTTAACACATGGTGAAATCAAAACAAATCTAAAAATCACATACCAAATTAAATAAAATACTTACACAAATTAAAGAAATTGCATGCCTAATTAAAATCAATCAACAAACTAAAGGCTAATCTAAACCAATCAAATATAATCATACCAAGTTAAAATCAATCAACCAATATATTATTCCCAAACATAAAATATTGTATGCCTAATCAACATAAACTAAATATTCAACCTCCCTAATCCAACACCAAATCATATCCCTTTTTAAATACACAAATCCCTTTCCTTGTCAAGCCTAACCCTTTGCCTATAAAAATAACCCTTCACCAACCTTCTCAAGGCTAGCTAGCTCATTCACATAAGAAACACCCAAGCTCATAGACACAACTCCCCCTCACCTCACCGAAAAACACATCCCAAGCAGCCCTAGACACACACATAAAACAGCCCCCGAACCACACCATAACACCACCGAAAATAACACCCAAAACAGTAGCCAAAACATCCCAAACACAGTAACTAAAATACAGCAGCAAAACAGTAGTAGCGGCGGTAAATCGGAGTCAAAACAGCAGCAAAAGATGGAGGACGACGACCCAAAACAGTAAGACAACGAACGAGAGCAGTGAACCAGTGAACCGGAAGAGTTGCGGAGCTTTACCCCTTCCGATCTTCGTGAAACGCGAGTCCGAGAGACGACTTAAAAGGTTAGACCTGAGGGTAATTTTTCATTAGTTTATATTCGTTTCTTTTATTATTGAATTGTATTCACATGAGAGTCGTTTATGGATGCGTGTTGTGGGTATTGGATGAATGGAAGAGTGTTGTCTCTTGTGGTATATAGGATGGAAACCCAGACGTAAATTCCGTAGCCGAATCCGAATGGACGGTAGTGCGGTCTGTACTTGGGACACAACTCCACGTACCACTTGAGTAAACGGCACCTTCCCTTGTTTTGTGTTGCTTTGGTTTATTTAATTCTTGTCATTTAAATTCTGCATGTTGTATATTCCCGTATGATACGATCGAGTGCATGGGCTTAGTAAGTGCGATGAAAGGTTCCCTAATTGGAGGGTTAAAATCCTTCACCACGAGGCTTTGCCGCGCCGGTTGATGTGTGTTAGGTTGGATACAAGATACGTTCAATCGGGCACACTATGTTTAGTATTATTGCTTTTCATTCTATGTATGCATGATTCAGTCGAGCGCATGGGCTTAGTATGTTGGTCTAAAGGTCCTCTCTTTGAGAGATCAAGAGCCCCAAAAGGCCACCTTTACGGTAGTACTTCGCCGCGCCCCTTTATTTTATCGTTTATGTATTGCGTGCCATTTCATGCATCAGATCTATTCCCGTTCGAACGCGTTTATGAACGCAACTCGAACGCGCATGTATTTTGCCTTGTCATGCATCAGGTCTTATTTCTGTTCGAACGCGTTCACGAACGCCATACGAACGTGAGCATTCTGTTTCATTTCCGTTCGAACGCGTTCACAAACGCCACACGAACGAGAGCATTCTGTTTCATTTCCGTTCGAACGCGTTATCAAACGCCATACGAACGCGAACATTCTGTTTACCGTTCGAACGCGTTTACGAACGCTACACGAACGCACACGCACTTTCTTAGTTTCATAATGTATCAGGTCTGGTTTCGTTCGAACGCGTTCTCGGACGCTACACGAACGCGAACCTTATGTTTACCGTTCGAATGCGTTTACGAACGCTACACGAACGCGAACACACTGAACTGAGTCTGTCTTATCATATTCATGCATAATTGCCTCTTGATTGATCTTTCTTGTGTTATATAGCCAACCGTATTATTTGTATTCCTGCATTTATCCATTCCATGTGTTCTTGGGATTGTATTCAAGCATGATTAAATATTTGTATTCCTGCATTTTTGGAAATAAATGTTACTCAAGCTTAATTAAATTATTACATAAATCTTTTCATTACAAGTGACATGAGTAAGGGACCATTCCGAACCCAACGGTTTGAGGTCTTCCCTTGCGAGGGGTGAGTGCGGCCTTAAATCTTTGTCCCGGTTCACACCGGGTGGCGACTCCATATTATTTAGTATCTCCCAACAAGGCCGCGAGCCTAGGAACATGCGTCGCCCAGGTCCTGTTGTCTACAGTCTGGCGACTCCACTGGGGATATAGAGAATTGGCCCCGAAATATTGTCTTGTAATGTTTGGATTTATGTTTTAATTGACCATGTCTATAGTGGATAAAGTGAGGGTTTAATCAAGGGCATTTTGAGGCTAGGTAATGGTTTGGTGTCTTCCTTCACTCACTACCTTTCTAGAAGGAAAAGCTGTGAAGGCACCTAGATAGCCATCTACTCGTAGCTTTGTGGTGGACTAATTTGGAGTACTCGTTGTTTATTCCTGACACCAAGCGATAAGAGCCTAAGAGGCTTTGGGTATTTAAGTGAGCCTCGCTCCACCTTCCCTCTGGGGAATCTACAACGAGAAATCCATTTGACAGTCCGTCACACACCATAGCTCATCGGCACGTACCTTAGTGTATAAAAAGGGGTGCGCTCACTTGGTTGCTCGAACCCTTGAGTGGGGAGACCTAGTTGTGGGCCATCCTTCGCCGGTGAGAGCCTTTGTCTATACTCTTGCAAATCCACCCATAGACCGGTTTGTATGGTTAAAGTAACAATTATTTCCTTGAGAATGTGCTTATGGACCATCCTCATTTGGATGCAGTTGGACTATTATCAGAAATGCGGGCTTGCTGGGCCATTTAAACTGGGGCAAGTTCGTATTGTATGACTATTAGGCCCAAGGCTTCTGAAATGTTGATGGGCCATTATGTGAAAATTATTATGTTATGTTTGTATTATCTCCCTCCTATGCTTGTGTTTGGGAACATTATCGTTTGGATCCATTTGGACCATTTGTCATGGGATATGGACTTGTTGGGCCATTTAAACTGGGACAAGAATGTATCCCATGACTATTGGGCCAAAGGCGTCTAAGTGTTGATGGGCCACCTTGTGCTTGTGTTCGGAGTATTATCATTTGGATTTAGTTGGGCTCCTTGCCATAAGATATGAACTTGTTGGGCCATTTAAACTGGGACGAGTTCACTCCTATGACAGTTAGCCCAAAAGCTTCTGAAATGATGATGGGCCGATTTGTGTGAAAATTTTAATGAGTTGATATATTCCTTGTATCATATGCATCTCATGCACCTCATGCATACATACATCATGCTAACCCTTGTGTTCCAAAAGCCATCATAGACTCTCGTTGGGTTAGGGAAGAGGACAGACTTGTCAAAAGACCGAGCAGCCACCAAGAGTACTGGCAGAAGACCTAGCCCAACGGGACAGGAAACCCAATCATGCATGCATGCATACACGTAACATATTTGCATCCTTTTTGTGTTTGTTCTGTTTTGTAATAACAGGTTTCAAAAGAAAAAAGAAAGCGTCAAAAGACAAACCAATCAGGAACATCGACAGTACTGTATCAGTCTGGGGGCGAGGCCCGTATCAGTATCAGCCTTAGGGCGAGGCTCATATCAGTAGTATTAGTCTGGGGGCGAGGCCCATATCAGCAGTATCAGTCTTGGGGCGAGGCCCGTATCAGTATCAGTCTTGGGGCGAGGCCCATATCAGCAGTATCAGTCTTGGGGCGAGGCCCATATCAGCTGTATCAGTCTGGGGGCGAGGCCCATATCAATATCAGTTTAGGGCGAAGCCCACATCATTCTGCGGCCAAGGCCCACATCAGCAGAATTTTGGAATGGATCCAGGGAATGGATCCCAGGGCCGAGGCCCACATCAGCAGAATTTTGGAATGAATCCAGGGAATGAATCCCAGGGCCGAGGCCCGCATCAGCAGAATTTTGGAATGGATCCCAGGGCCGAGGCCCACATCAGCATAATTTTGGAATGAATCCAGGGAATGAATCCCAGGGCCGAGGCCCGCATCAGATGAATTTTGGAATGAATCCGAGGGTTGAGACCCACATCAGCATCAATCTGGGGGCGAGGCCCATGTTAGTAGCAGTTGGGGCCGAGGCCCACTTCAACATCAGTTTTGGGGATGAGTCCCAGGGTCGAGGCCCACATCAAACATAGTTTGGGAATGAGTCCCAGGGTCGAAGCCCATATTGAGATCAGATCAGTTTCGGCCGAGGATGGCATTCTGGGGGCGAGGCCCATATCACATCAGTTTCAGTTTCTGCCGAAAATGGCATTCTGGGGCGAGGCCCATATTACATCAGATCATTACAGTCCAAGAATGGACAGCTCGGGAATGAGCACGCCGGGAATGGCACTCCGGGAATGGAGAGATAGTCCGGGAATGGACAGCTCGAGAACGAGCACGCCGAGAATGACACTCCGAGAATGGAGATATAGTCCGGGAATGGACAGCTCAAGAATGAGCATGCCGAGAATGGCACTCCAAGAATGGAGATATAGTCCGGGAATGGACAGTTCAAGAATGAACAAGCCGAGAATGGCAATCCAAGAATGGAGCAGAGTTCAAGAATGGATAGGCCGAGAATGGCACTCCAAGAATGGAAGCACGGTTCGGGAATGAACCACCTCACGATAACAGTTCAGGAATGAACAACTTACAGTAACAGTTCGGGGACAAAGCCCACAGTTAACACAGTCAGGGAACAAAGCTCAAGGGGAAGAAAGCCTCATGCCAGTTCAGTTCGGGAATAAAGCCCACACTCAGTGCAGTTCAGGAAGAAAGCCTACATTCAGTTCAGTTCAGGAAGAAGGCCTGCATTCAATACAGTTCAAGAACAAAGCCACACAGTCAGCTCAGATCAGAGAACAAATCTCGGGAGGAATAAAGCCTCATGTCAGTATAGTTTGAGAACAAAGCTCAAGGGGAAGAAAGCCTCATGTCAACACAGTTCGAGAATAAAGCTCGGGAGGAATAAAGCCTCATCTCAACAGTTCGAGAATAAAGCTCAAGAGGAATAAAGCCTCATCTCAACAGTTCGAGAATAAAGCTCAAGAGGAATAAAGCCTCATCTCAACAGTTCGAGAATAAAGCTCGGGAGGAATAAAGCCTCATCTCAACAGTTCGAGAATAAAGCTTGGGAGGAATAAAGCCTCATCTCAACAGTTCGAGAATAACTCGGGAGGAATAAAGCCTCATCTCAACAGTTCGGGAACAAAGCTCGGAGGAATAGAGCCTCATCTCAACAGTTCGGGAATAAAGCTCGGGAGGAATAAAGCCTCATCTCAACACAGTTCGAGAATGAACAAGCCGGGAACGGCAATCCGAGAATAGAGCAGAGTTCAAGAATGAACAAGCCGGGAATGGCACTCCAGGAATGGAAGTACAGTTCAGGAATGAACAGGCCGAGAGTGGCACTCCAAGAATGGAAGCACGGTTCGGGAATGAACCAGGGGTCGCAACACCTCACCATCCGACTCAACCCGAGGCGGCAGCCGAGCCAGGTAAGTGAAAATGCATTGCATACCTTTGTGTTTGTTTCTGTTTTGTGCTCGCAGGTTCAAAGAAAGGAGAAAGCGGCAGGAATGAGCCAAGCAACGCCAAAGCAATTTCAGTTTTCGGGATGAGTCCCAAGGGGCGAGGCCCATATCAGCTTAGGGGCGAGGCCCATATCATGTCATCTCTCCAGGTAAGGAGACACATCATCAGTTCTAGGGCGAGGTCCTATAGTCAGCGGTGTTGGGTCGAGGTGCCCAGGGTCGAGGTGCCCCTGTTGTCCATTGTAGTTCCGGGTCGAGGTGCCCAGGGTCGAGGTGCCCACTGCATCATCAGTTCTAGGGCGAGGTCCCTATAGTCAGCGGTGTTGGGTCGAGGTGCCCAGGGTCGAGGTGCCCCCGTTGTCAGTTACAATTATTGGGACGTGTCCCAGGATCGAGGTCCGCTGCAGTACTCAACTCAACACATGGTAAGTCAAGTGGCAGCTGGCGAGCCAGGTAAGTGAAACTGCATTGCATAACTTTGATAGGATTGTCACTGTTTCACATTACACAAGTCCCATCAAAGTGGGGGCGACTGTAGGCACTGCTTTTTTACGCATAAGTCCCTATGATGAGTCTCATTTTAGAGACACTACCTTTTAAGTCACGGAGGTCACGAAAAACGGACATCGGAAGGGGAATTCAGAATAAACAAGGTTCACTGTTTTCGTTGGTGCTACGTTCGTGTATACGTTCGAACGTCAAACAGATTGCGGGTGTTCGTGCTGCGTTCGATGATGCGTTCGAACGGTGTCGGTAATTCTGGTTTTGCTGCTAGCCTCACATTAAGCCCAATTCGCCCAAACCTTGGCCCACACGTCCAAGCCCACTTAAAACACATATTTAACACATGGTGAAATCAAAACAAATCTAAAAATCACATACCAAATTAAATAAAATACTTACACAAATTAAAGAAATTGCATGCCTAATTAAAATCAATCAACAAACTAAGGCCTAATCTAAACCAATCAAATATAATCATACCAAGTTAAAATCAATCAACCAATATATTATTCCCAAACATAAAATATTGTATGCCTAATCAACATAAACTAAATATTCAACCTCCCTAATCCAACACCAAATCATATCCCTTTTTAAATACACAAATCCCTTTCCTTGTCAAGCCTAACCCTTTGCCTATAAAAATAACCCTTCACCAACCTTCTCAAGGCTAGCTAGCTCATTCACATAAGAAACACCCAAGCTCATAGACACAACTCCCCCTCACCTCACCGAAAAACACATCCCAAGCAGCCCTAGACACACACATAAAACAGCCCCCGAACCACACCATAACACCACCGAAAATAACACCCAAAACAGTAGCCAAAACATCCCAAACATAGTAACTAAAATACAGCAGCAAAACAGTAGTAGCGGTGGTAAATCGGAGTCAAAACAGCAGCAAAAGACGGATGACGATGACCCAAAACAGTAAGACAATGAACGAGAGCAGTGAACCAGTGAACCGGAAGAGTTGCGGAGCTTTACCCCTTCCGATCTTCGTGAAACGCGAGTCCGAGAGACGACTTAAAAGGTTAGACCTGAGGGCACTTTTTCATTAGTTTATATTCGTTTCTTTTATTATTGAATTGTATTCACATGAGAGTCGTTTATGGATGCGTGTTGTGGGTATTAGATGAATGGAAGAGTGTTGTCTCTTGTGGTATATAGGATGGAAACCCAGACGTAAATTCCGTAGCCGAATCCGAATGGACGGTAGTGCGGTCTGTACTTGGGACACAACTCCACGTACCACTTGAGTAAACGGCACCTTCCCTTGTTTTGTGTTGCTATGGTTTATTTAATTCTTGTCATTTAAATTCTGCATGTTGTTTATTCCCGTATGATACGATCGAGTGCATGGGCTTAGTAAGTGCGATGAAAGGTTCTCTAATTGGAGGGTTAAAATCCTTCACCACGAGGCTTTGCCGCGCCGGTTGATGTGTGTTCGGTTGGATACAAGATACGTTCAATCGGGCACACTATGTTTAGTATTATTGCTTTTCATTCTATGTATGCATGATTCAGTCGAGCGCATGGGCTTAGTATGTTGGTCTAAAGGTCCTCTCTTTGAGAGATCAAGAGCCCCAAAAGGCCACCTTTACGGTAGTACTTCGCCGCGCCCCTTTATTTTATCGTTTATGTATTGCGTGCCATTTCATGCATCAGATCTGTTCCCGTTCGAACGCGTTTACGAACGCAACTCGAACGCGCATGTATTTTGCCTTGTCATGCATCAGGTCTTATTTCTGTTCGAACGCGTTCACGAACGCCATACGAACGTGAGCATTCTGTTTCATTTCTGTTCGAACGCGTTCACAAATGCCACACGAACGAGAGCATTCTGTTTCATTTCCGTTCGAACGCGTTATCAAACGCCATACGAACGCGAACATTCTGTTTACCGTTCGAACGCGTTTACGAACGCTACACGAACGCACACGCACTTTCTTAGTTTCATAATGTATCAGGTCTGGTTTCGTTCGAACGCGTTCTCGGACGCTACACGAACGCGAACCTTCTGTTTACCGTTCGAACGCGTTTACGAACGCTACACGAACGCGAACACACTGAACTGAGTCTGTCTTATCATATTCATGCATAATTGCCTCTTGATTGATCTTTCTTGTGTTATATAGCCAACCGTATTATTTGTATTCCTGCATTTATCCATTCCATGTGTTCTTGGGATTGTATTCAAGCATGATTAGGCCGTTAGCAGGTTATTTGGTTAATAGGTTCATGAGATAGTACTCAAGCATGATTAGGTTGTTCTTAGTTTTCCATATCATAGGATTGAAATATGTTCATGAAATTGCCATGTGATGTTGCATGTTGTGATGAACTTGTTGATGTATGTACATGAATCTAGAAGCATGATATTTTTGGAAATAAATGTTACTCAAGCTTAATTAAATTATTACATAAATCCTTTCATTACAAGTGACATGAGTAAGGGACCATTCCGAACCCAACGATTTGAGGTCTTCCCTTGCGAGGGGTGAGTGCGGCCTTAAATCTTTGTCCCGGTTAACACCGGGTGGCAACTCCATATTATTTAGTATCTCCCAACAAGGCCGCGAGCCTAGGAACATGCGTCGCCCAGGTCCTGTTGTCTACAGTCGCCAGACTGTAGGACACATAAACTGGGCGACGCATGCTGTTCTAGACTCAAGGCATAGTTGGGAGTACGGAGTAGCCCACGGGGGACTAAACCGGAGAATAATGGAGTCGCCACCGGTGTGAACTGGGAAAATGATTTAAGGCCGCACTCATCCCTCGCAAGGGAAGACCTCAAACCGTTGGGTTCGGAATGGTCCCTACTTATGTCGTTTGTAATAAATGGATTTGTGCAATATTAACCAAGTCTACTTAACATGCTTATTGGTCAAAGTGGTCTAAATTCTTATAAAGTCTAAATCTAGGTTTGCATGCTTCAAAAGTAAACTTTCATGACAACAAACACATGATATCACACATCAAACATGTTAAATAACTAATGATCTAAACATAACATAACTTAAATTCCTAATACGAAAGGTAAATAACTAAGTCATGCTAAAAATAAAACAACATTCTAATAGCCTAATCATGCTCAAATACAAGTTTGGATGAAATGAAATATGTGAATCCTCCAAGTGGTATGGGGCATTGTATCCCGAGTGCAAACCATAATACCGTCCATTCAGATTCGGCTATGGAATTTATGTCCGGGTTTCCATCCAATATACCACAAGAAAGAACACATATTTCATTCACCCGAAATCACATCATATACTAAGTCATAGTTCTCATGCGAGGAAAAGTAAGTTACATGCTTTTCTAAGTTACCAATTTACACAACTTAAATTAGATAATAAGCTAATTAATTATTCATGCTAGATACCATAAAACACATTTCCTAGATCATTATTTCATGTGAATAAATTCAATAATATAAACCCTAAGGTCTAACCTTTTGTGTCGTTCTTCGGAGGTGTGTTATACGGCCGTCGGAAAGGCTAAGACACCACGATTTCACCGGTTCAATGGTTCGAAATTTTTTGGCTCGTTGTTTCGCTTTTTTGTCCGCCGTTTCCACTTCGTTTCGCTGCGATTCAGGTCACCACACTTTACTCACTGGTTTGCAGTGAATTAAGGGCTGTTTTGGTGATGGTTTGGGCGAGAATATGGAGGGCTAAACCGGGAAGAATGTGTGCTGGTTCCAGGCATAATGAGGGCTGATTCACGGTAATCCAAGGGCTGTATGCGGTAGTTTAAGGAGTTATTTTCGGTGATGTACAAGGGCTGTTGCGGAGGTAGTTTACTGGGCAGTATTTGCGGTAATGGTGGGCAGTTTTCAGGGGGTTATTTTTGGTAGTAATAGGCAGTTTTATTGGCAGTGTTTGTGGCTTGAAGGGGGCAGTATGTGAGGGAGGTATTTGTGAGTGGTTTTGTTAAATTTGTGTAATGACGTGGGACACAGGGGTAGGTTTAAGATTCGGGGCGAGAATAAATTTTGATACAGAAGCTCAACGAGCAAACCGAAGGTTAAGCGAGCGAATAAAAATCCAACAAAACGTCAATTCTTGACTTTTCTCTTCCGTCGTCCGTTTCCCGCGACTCCCGTGACTTAAAAGGTGGTGCCTCCGTACGAGGCTCATCATTGGGCTGGTATGCAAAAATACAATGCCTACAGTCGCCCCCACTTTGATGGGACTTGTTCAGTGTGTGACAATGACAATCCTATCAAAGTAAGTGCAATGCATTTTTACTTACCTGGCTCGTCAGCTGCCACATGGTCTGCCTGATGTGTTGAGTTGATGGTGCTAAGCCCTGTACCTAGGGCGTCGTGGTTGCGTCTCCGTACCTAGAGTGCCGCAGTGATGATGCTAACCCCGTACCTAGGGTGTCGCAGTGACGTCTCCGTACCTAGAGAGCCACAAATGTCTGAATGCTAACCCTGTACCTAGGGTGTCGCAGTGACGCCTCCGTACCTAGAGAGCCACAGATGTCTGAATGCTAACCCTGTACCTAGGGTGTCACAGTGACGCCTTTGTACCTAGAGTGCCACAAATGTCTGATTTCTAACCCCGTACCTAGGTTGTCGCAGTGACGCCTTCGTACCTAGAGTGCCACAAATGTCTGAGTGCTAACCCCGTACCTAGGGAGTCGCAGTGACGCCTCCATACCTAGAGTGCCACAAATTTCTGAATGCTAACCCCGTACCTAGGGTGTCGCAGTGACGCCTCCGTACCTAGAGAGCCACAGAGTTGATCTGATTGTGCCGTACCTGGCGCGATAAACCTTATACCCAAGGTGTCGCTGAAATGTCTCCATACCCGGAGTGCCGTACCTGGAAAAACTGATCTGATATCTCCATACCCGGAGTGCCGTACCTGGCTGAACTGATCTGATATCTCCATACCCGGAGTGCCGTACCTGGCTGAACTGATCTGATATCTCCATACCCGGAGTGCCGTACCTGGCTGAACTGATCTCATGTCTCTATACCCGGAGTGCCGTACCTGGCTGAACTGATCTGATATCTCCATACCCGGAGTGTCGTACCTGGCCGAACTGATATGATATCTCCATACCCGAGTGTCGTACCTGGCTGAAATGATCTAATATCTCCATACCCGGAGTGCCGTACCTGGCTGAACTGATCTAATGTCTTTATACCATGAGTGCCGTACCTGGCAGAACTGATCTAATGTCTCCATACCCGGAGTGTCGTACCTGGCTGAATTGATCTAAGTCTCCATACCCTGAGTGACGTACTTGGCTGAATTGATCTAATGTCTCCATACCCTGAGTGTCGTACCTGGCTGAACTGATCTAATGTCTCCATACCCGGAGTGTCGTACATGGTTGAACTGATCTAATGTCTCCATACCCTGAGTGCCGTACCTGGCAAAACTGTTCTGATATCTCCATACCCGGAGTGCTGCACCTGGCTGAACTAATACTGATGTGGGTCTCGCCCCCAGAGTGCCATTCCCGGCAAAGACTGTGTTGGTTTCTATTATATGTCCCAAGAAAGATTAAGCATGTAAAAATACTACAAAGAATATATATTTAAACATGAAGTATGGCGGAATCATACTTACAATGCCTTGTGATGAAGAAGATGATCAAATGGTAGAAGCTCCAAGTGATGGATGGTTCGGCCAAGAGGAGGAAGAAGACTCCAAGCTCCAAGCTCTTGTATTCCAAGCTCT
>SKCR01048192.1:0-40444 GCA_019454045.1 Zanthoxylum bungeanum
CTAGAGTTGTTGAGCCACTCCTTGGTGAGCTAGAATTGTTCTAGATTTATTTCGAAGTGGTGAGACTTGTTTTGTGTTGCAAAGAATGAATTAAAGTGTTTGATTTTAAAGATTTGGCAAAATTGGTCAATTTGGTGAAATTATAAAATTAGAGTTCTTAACCCTTTCCAAATATGGGGATTTTCATATATGTGATGTATTATGGAGTTTATATGATGCATGTAAATTTTTGAGTTGATTGGATTTGATCTTGGCATGTTTAGAACATAAAAGGACTAAATTGCAAATAATCGAAAAATAGGGGTGCTCACGGCAATTTGCAAAAACATGGGGATTTGGTTGCAATCTAATTTTGATGTATTGGATATGTTGAAAAATATTTTAGAAATGATTTAAAATCATCCAAAATTGTATTTGACAATTTTAGGACTAAAATGATCAATTTGCAAAGTTGTGGGGCATTTTATTTAATTGATCCTAGAAAAATTGTGAAATCGGAAAATTTTGATTTTCCACTATTCCGCTGCGTTACGGGATTTTCGTCATAAAACCCCTACACTATGGTATCAGAGCGAGTCTGATTCTGGACACCCTAATATGATTATGCCTTTTAAATTCAATGTTTAATTTAATCTTTACTTGATGCATGCATGTGTTTATTTAATTTGATTAAATAAAGTTAAAAGCATATTTTGCGGAAAATCCCTAATTAATAAGGTTTTATTGAATTATGTATTTGATGCATATTACATGGTCCATCTTGTCAATGCGGTTTATGAATATTTTTTCGTGACTACATCCGAGACCGTGCCACTGCTGTGAGGGTGTAGCCGATAGAAATTTATTTATGCCGGATGTATATTAGATACTAGATAAATTCAAGCGAAAGCGGAATCCTGAACGTGGCCAAGCTTTCAGGGTTACGCAAGTAGCTTAAGTTTATCATTGACTGTGGTACGTCTCCTTGTGAACGTGCCAAAGCTGTCACAATGAGAAACGACCAAGACCGAAAACCTAGGAGTCACTATTGAGTGATTGACAATGAGTTCTCTACCTGATGAATATACGTAGGCGAAACCGTGCCACTACTGTGAGCTGAAATATATTCATGGGATCCATCTTTCACTATTTGTATTTAATTTAACTATTAAATATTTGTATTCTGTTTGGGGATTACAGTTTTGCATGATTTAGTGGGATAGGAATTTTTAGATTAAAAATCCATGATCTAGTTAATGCTTTAGATATTATATGAAACTGTTTATATCTGCTAACCATTTTTCGTGATCTATATGATAGATTTGCGATGGCGGCACCATCTTCTAATTAGTTTGAGCGTATGTTAGATACGAACAAACTTAAAGGCGCTGAGAACTTCGCCGATTGGGACTTGGATTTAAGGATTGTCCTTGATTCAGAGAAGTTGGGATATGTTCTTGAGGGTCCGCTGCCCCTTGCTGTGTCTGAGGACGCAACACCGGAGGAACGCCAAGTTTTCCAAGCTTAGAAAGATGATGATTTAAAAGTTAAATCATACATCTTAAGTTCGCTGACACCGGGACTCAAGAAACAATACTATGGCATGTCAGATGCGTATACTATGATGATGGGATTAAGAGAATCGTTTATGAACCAAGAACAGATCGTTGTTCACAAAGTTGCGATGGAACTGTGCCATGTGCGACTGGACGAGTGGCAAGCTGTGAGCTCGCATGTTCTTCACATGATCGATTTGATCAATCAACTGAGGCAACATAATCTCCCTCTGAATGACATTCTCGGTAGGAGTGTCATTCTTGGTTCGCTCACAGCTTCATATCGCCAATTCGTGATGTACTTCAACATGAATGGGATTATCTGTATCTACCATGAGCTGCATAGGATGCTGATCACGGCAGAAGAAGACCTAAGGAAGGGAGTACCGACTCGCCCTCTAAAACCTACTTCACTTTCTGCTTCTTCCCAGACCTGGTCAAAGGGAAAGAAGACGAAAGCGAAGAAGAAAAAGGGTTTCGGTTCTCAACCGAATGGAAAGATAGCAAAGCCCAAGAGGGCTTCCAAAGAGAAATGCCATTACTGCAGCAAAGTCGAGCACTGGAAAAGGAACTGTCCTGACTACATCGCCCAGATAAGGAGAGAGGGAGCATCTACATCAGATACATTTATTTTTCCATTTATTGATATCTCAGTAGCCTCTGAAGTGTAACATCCAGCCGAATTTTAGATTCTGTTTGTCCTGTTCACATTTGCAATTCGTTGCAGGTGTTGAAGGAAAGTAAGAAACTGAAGCCTGGAGAGATGCATTTGCGCTTTGGGAGTGGAGACTCTCTGGATGCAGTTGTAGTAGGAGTATGCAAGATCCCTTTGCCGAATGGGATACTTTTGTTATATGACTACTACCTTGTATCAGGATGTGTAGCTAATATTATATCTCTTTTTGTATTAGATACAGAAGGTTATCGTATTAATATTAAGAACTGTTCTTTGTATTTATATGATAAACGTAATATCCAGATCCTTTATTGTCCAAATGATCATGGTCATTACAAATTGCATACTTCAAAAGATATTTTGAATACTGGAGTTAATAAACGTAGTTTACCTATTGTTAAAAATACTAAACTTTGGCATATGCGGCTAGGTCATATAGGCGTCAAACGCCTTACCAAATTGGTTAGGAATGGTTTGATACCAGATCTCACCATTGAATCCTATCCAACTTGTGAATCGTGTATTCAGGGTAAGATGACCAAAGCCCCATTTTCTGGTGTTGGACACTGCGCCACTAACTTACTGGAACTCGTACATTCTGATGTATATGGTCCACTAAGTCAAACTGCTCACAGTGGTTATTCATACTTCGTTACCTTTACCGATGATCTGTCACGGTACGATTATGTCTACATGATACGACATAAATCGGAAACCTTTGAAAAGTTCAAAGAGTTCCGAAATGAAGTAGAAAAACAGACTGGTCAATATATTAAATGCATTCGATCTGATCGAGGCGGCGAATATATGAGCAGTGAGTTCATGGATTATATAAAGGAGAATGAGATTCTCGCTTAATATACTCCTCCAGGTACTCCACAACACAATGGAGTGTCTGAGAGGATAAATTGGACTTTATTGGATATGGTCCGATCAATGTTGAGTTTTACAGATATGCCTTATTACTTATGAGGCTACTCTCATTTAACAGCATCACATCTTTTGAATAAGATTCCTTCAAAAGCTGTACATACGACTCCATATTAGATATGGACCGATAGGAGACCAAATCATAGTTCTATTAAGGTTTGGGGTTTTTCTGCCTATGTCAGGATGACTTAGTAGGATAAGCTTTCGCCTCGAGGGCAAAAGTTTAGGTTTGTTGGATATCCTTTGAACACGAGGAGATATCTGTTCTATGATACCGAGCATTGAAATGTGTTCGTAGCTCACTTCGTAAGATTTCTAGAAGTAGAATTTTTGTCAGAAGGTGGTAATCATAGACAGATTGAACTTGATGAAGTCCAACCTGAAAACAACGAACCAACGGAGGAAACTGAGATTCAAGTAGATGAAGAACCTTCAACACACACACTCTGTAGGTCACAAAGGGTATCTTGACCTCCTAAACGCTTGTATTTGATACAAGAAAAGAGTCTCGATGTTCTTTTAGTTGAAGAGACTGATCCTTTTACCTATAGAGAATCGATGTTGGACATCGACTCCGTGAAATGGCAAAGTGCCATGAAATCAGAGTTAGACTCAATGCAAGAGAATCAAGTTTGGGACTTGGTTTCGCTTCCCGAAGGAATTGTTCCTATCTGTTGTAAATGGGTTTACAAGAGGAAGTGCGAGCCTGACGGTAAGGTTGAAACTTACAAGGCCCGACTGGTAGTAGAAGGTTCGTCGACTACGATGAAACTTTTTCGCCAGTAGTATTGCTTAAGTCTATTAGGATTTTTCTTTCTATAGCTGCGTATCATGACTATGAGATTTGGAAAATGGATGTCAAAACGGCTTTTCTAAATGGATTTCTTGATGCTGAAATCTATATAGAACAGTCGAAAGTTTTTGTGTCCAGCGAAAACTCGGGCATGGTATGTAAGCTTAAGAAGTCCATTTATGGACTTAAACAAGCTTCACAAAGTTGGAATCTTTGATTCGATGATATTATTAGATCGTCTGGTTTTCTCAAGAATTCAGAAGAATCATGTGTGTATCAGAATGCCAGTGGGAGCATGGTAGTATTTTTAGTCCTCTATATTGACGACATCCTAATAATTGGGAATGATATATGGATGTTACAAGGCGTCAAAGCATATCTCTGTAAGAATTTCTCCATGAATGACCTAGGAGAAACTTCCTATGTTTTAGGGATAAAACTCTATATAGATAGTCAAAGGAAGCTGATTGGGTTATCCCAATCAACGTACATAGATAAGATCTTGGAACAATATAATTTTGGTAACTGTAAGACAGCAAATATACCGTTCAGACATGAGATTCATCTTTCGAAGAAGATGAGTCCATAAACAGAAGATTAAAAGGTTAGAATGTCTAACAAACTTATGCTTCGTGTTTGGGTAGCATAATGTATGCCATGTTATGTACTAGGCCTGATATCAGTTTCGCTGTTAGAGCAACTAGTAGATATCAATCCAATCCAGGAAATGACCATTGGATGGCCATTAAACATATCCTGAAGTATCTTAAAGGTACTAAGGATAAGTTGATAATTTATTGAGGAAGTGAACTGTAAGGTAACAAGTAAACAGATTCCGACTTCCAATCGGATCCCAATGATCGAAAGTCTACATCTGGATTCGTCTTTACCCTTAACAGAGGTGCAGTTTCCTGGAAGAGTTCCAAACAGGGGTCAACAGCAGATTCCACCACAGAGGCGGAATACATTGCAGCTTCTGAAGCTGCAAAGGAAGCTGTATAGATTAGGAACTTTATCACAGAATTGGGAGTTGTCCCAAGTATCGAGAATGAGATTCTGTTATACTGTGATAATACTAGAGCCATTGCACAAGCAAAGAACCGATGGAACATCAGAAGTCGAAGCATGTGGAACAGAAGTACCACATCATTCGAGAGATTGTGTCGTGAGGGGATATTGTCGTGTGCAAGGTACCGAGTGAAGATAATGTAGCAGACCCGCTTACGAAGGCCATCCCTCCAAAGTTATTTGATAAACATGTGGAGTCGATGGGTATTAGATACAATCGATATTGGCACGAAAGAAAGTGGGAGATTTTTTTGGGGTTGGTGCTCAGAGCGCCAATTCCCGGTTGTATTTCTTTGATGATACTATTGTAAAACATTTTATTTTGAATAAAATAAGCAGTTTCTGTAATATAATATATCTTTTAAGATGGTAAAGTCGTAATAGACCTTAGGATGATTAGTCTTGATACTATTGCAAAAGCATCGCAACTGACATTGAGTTGTATCATGACGTTGTCATTCTTAGACTTTTCCTGGTCAAGGTTTACACTACTTGGTCAGTAAAGTAAACCCGTTGATACCGGTACATGTCGTATATTGGAATATATGATTCCAATGGTTTCTCAATGAACCATGAGTCTTGGGGACTCGTATAGACGTGTAGGTGTTTATAGCGGATAGACACTGAACGACTCACCGAAGATTCTTAATGGATGGTACACCAACGTCAATAAGAATCTTCTCGGGTTGAGTAGAATTTGTGATTCTTCGACTTGAGATACCACTGTGGGCACATGAGACATCTTCATCACTTAGATGGCAGTCACATCACTGATCTATTTAGATCAGACCTCCGCCTTGTCGTTGGGTGTGGATAGATCCTCAGGGTGTCCTGTGTGTGTCGTGATATGATCCGTCAGTTCTGTGTACAGAGCATAGGTAGTCCATATATGTTAAAAAATCAGATAAAAAAATCATGGGCCCGTGGTACACTTTAGAAGCCAGTTCTAAGTGTTCTTTTTGAGATTGCTAATAGAGACGTCGACGAGATTGCCCCTATAGAGATTTGACGTTTACATCTATATCTCTGGGATATATCTGGATACCTGTGACGGAGGAATTATACATATGCCATGACCTCGACCAGTATGATTCAGCGAGTTTATCCGTGGTCGTCATAATTTACGGGTGGGTAAATTATGGACATGAAATTGGATTTCATGACGGATATGTCTGAATCTAGAGAGTCTCATTAATGAGATATACTCGTAGAGTACTAGGGCAATTTTTATGAATAATACTGATTATTTATAAGTCGTTTAAAGGTTAATCGAAAAAGACATGCGAATGGACCTAATAGTCATTTCCTAATTTTTGTGTATTTGCATTTAATGATAGATTTTATCAAATACACATTAATTAATTGTCAAATTGAGATACTTGACTAATATCTTTAATATATATGTATTTGATATTTAATGTAAATATAATACATATATTTAATATATTTGTATTTAAATAATTATTTAATTGTTTAATTGTTAAATAAATAAATAACTTAAAAATATAAATATCTTAAGTTTTGATATTTTATTAAATGACTTGAGTTGTAATTGTTGACTTGTTTGAAAATCATTAAAGTTGTAATGATAAAGTTTACAAGTTGATAAAGCAAATTAAATGAAACAAAAATTAAAAATATCTAGATATTTTCTTCACCAAATTCGGCCAAGGCCATTTTGTGAAGTATAAATTATTTGGTTTCATTTTAGGGTTTCATAAGTTCATTAGATACAAAAATAACACAAATGTAGTTGAGAGAAATGTTTGGAGAAAAGAAGAAAAGCTTGGAAATCTTTAGCATTTGTAAGTTTTCTTTTAAATCTTCCAACATGAAAAATGTTTCTAACATGCTTAGCTTCATCTTGTGATGCTTTGATGTTGTCTCTACACTTAAAGTTTGTGTTTAATTGGTTGTGAACTTGTATGAAAGATGTATGCATGTAAGTACGCTTGAAATGGTTTCAATGGCTTACTTTTGATTATTTGATAATCAAGTTGCCATTCTAGAGTAGTTGAGCCACTCCTTGGTGACCTAGAATTGTTCTAGAGTTATTTTAAAGTGGTGAGACTTGTTTGGTGTTGCAAAGAATGAATTAAAGTGTTGGATTTTAATGATTTGGCAAAATTGGTCAATTTGGTGAAATTATAAAATTAGGGTTCTTAACCCTTTCCAAATTTGGGGATTTTCATATATGTGATGTATTATGGAGTTTATATGATGCATGTAAATTTTTAGGTTGATTGGATTTGATCTTGGCATGTTTAGAACATAAAAGGACTAAATTGCAAATAATCGAAAAATGAGGATGCTCACGTCAATTAGTAAAAACATGGGGATTTGGTTGCAATCTGATTTTGATGTATTGGATATGTTGAAAAATATTTTAGAAGTGATTTAAAATCATCCAAAATTGTATTTGACAATTTTAGGACTAAAATGATCAATTTGCAAAGTTGTGGTGAAATTCGGTAATTACCAAGAAATTTGATTTCTTGTGTAATTTTTCAGAATTTAATAATTGGATAATTAAATAATAAGTTTATTTAATTGGTCCAAGAAAAATTTTGAAATCGGAAAATTTTGATTTTCCACTATTCCGCTGCGTTACCGGATTTTCGCCGTAAAACCCCTACAATCCCAACTTCTCGGAATCAAGGACAATCCTTAAATCCAAATCCCAATCAGTGAAGTTCTCAGCGCTTTTAAGTTTGTTCGTATCCAATATACGGGCAAACGGATTAGTCAATTGTGCCGCCATCGCAAATCTATCATATAGATTACGAAAAATGGTTAGCAGATATTAAGCAGTTTCATATAATATAAAAAGCATTAATTAGATCATGGATTTTTAATCTAAAAATGCCCCTCCCACTAAATCATGAAGTACTGTAATCCCTAAACAAAATACAAAGATTTAATAATTAAATTAAATACAAATAGTGAAATGTGGATCCCATGAATATATTTCAGCTCACAGTTTTGGCACGTTCTCGCCTACGTATATTCATCAGGTTGACAACTCTTTGTCAATCACTCAATAGCGACCCGGGGTTTCTGGTCCTGGTCGTTTCTCATTGTGATAGCTTTGGCACGTTCACAAGGAGGTGTACCAAGGTTAAACTTGTCAATGATAAACTCAAGTTACTTGTGTAACCCTGACAACTTTGACACGTTCAAGATTCTGCTTTCGCTTGAATTTATCTTGTATCAGATTTACATCCGGAATAAATAAATATCTATCGGTTACACCCTCACAACTTTGGCACTATCCCGGATGTAGTCACAGAAAAATATCCATCAACCCTATTGACAAGACGGATCATGTAATATGCATCAAATACATAATTAACATAAAACCTTATTAATTATGGATTTTCCGCAAAAGATGCTTTTTATTTTATTTAGTCAAATTAAATAAACACATGCATGTAAAAGTAAAAATTGAATCAAACATTGAATTTAAAAGGCATAATCATATTAGGGTGTCCAGAATTAGACTCACTCTGATACCATTTTGTAGGGGTTTTATGGCGAAAATCCGGTAACGCAGCGAAATCGCGGAAAATCAAAATTTTCTGATTTCAAAATTTTTCTTGGATCAATTAAATAACTTATTTATTTAATTACCCAATTATTAAATCTGAAAAATTACATAAGAAATCAAATTTCTTAGTAATTACCGAATTGCCCCACAACTTTGCAAATTGATCATTTTAGTCCTAAAATTGCCAAATACAATTTTGGATGATTCTAAATCATTTCTAAAATGATTTCCAACATGTCCAACACATCAAAATCAGATTGTAAAAAAATCCCTTTTTTTTTTACTAACTGCCGAAACAGCCCCAAATTTTTCAATTTTTGCAATTTGGTCCTTTTATTTTCAAAACATGTCAAGATCAAATCCAATCAACCCAAAAATTAATATGCACCATATAAACACCATAAATACATCACATATATGAAAAGCCCCAAATTTGGAAAGGGTTAAGAACCCTAATTTTACAATTTCTTCAAATTGATAAATATTACCAAATCAATTAAATACAACACTTTAATTCAAACTTTACCACACAAAAAAGTCTCACCATCATGAAACAACTCAAGAAAAAATATAGGTCATCAATGAGTGGCTTAGAAACTCTAGAATGGCAACATGATTATCAAATAATCAAAAGTAAGCCATTGAAAGCATTTCAAGCTTACTTTATAACCATACATGCATACATCTTTCAAACAAGTTCACAACCAATTAAAACACAAACTATAAGTGTAGAGACAACATCATAGCTACACATGTTGAAGCTAAGCATGTTAGAAACATTTTCTATGTTGGAAGATTTAAAGTAAAACTTACAAAACTCAAAGATTTCCAAGCTTTTCTTCTTTGCCTTCAAACTTTTTCTCTCAACTCTTTTGTGTTTTGTTTTGTAACTTATGAACCCTAAACCTAATGAAATGTGACAAAACAATATATACCTACACCAATTTAGCCTTGGCCGAATTTGATATATAGAAAATATCTAGATATTTTAATTTTTGTTTCATTAATTTGCTTTAGCAACTTGCATTTTGAATCATTACACCTTTAATGAATTTCAATAAGTCAACAAAAGAAACTCAAGGCATTTCTAATAAATATCAAAACTAAAGATATTTATATTTTTAATTAATTTAATTATTTAACAATTAAATAATTAAACAATTATTTAAATATAAATATTTTAATATATGTATTATATTTACGTTAAATATCCAAATACATATATATTTATGATATACGTCAAATATCACAATTTGACATTTAATTAATGTGTATTTAATAAAATCTATCATTAAATACAAATACACAATAATTTGGAAATGACTATTAGGTCCCATCACATGTATTTTTCATTTAACATTTAAACGACTTATAAATAATCAGTATTATTCATAAAAGTTGCTCTAGTGCTCTACGATTTCACTAGTGAGACTCTCTAGATTCAGGTATATCCGTCACGAAATCCAATTTCGTGTCCATAATTTACCCACCCGTAAATTATGACGATAACAGATAAACACCTTGAATTATACAGGTCGAGGTCATGGTAGATGTATAATTCCCTCATCACAAGTATCCAGATATATCCCAAAGATATAGATGTAAATGTCAAATCTCTATAGGGACAATCCCATCGACGTCTCTATTAGCAATCTCTAAAAGAACACTTAGAACTCACTTCTAAAGTGTACCACGGGCCCATGGTTTTTATCTGATTGTTAATCATATATGGACTACCTATGCTCTATACACAGAACTGACAGATCCTATCTCGACACCATGATGATCTGTCCACACCCAACCAACAGGCGGAGGTCTGATCTAAATAGATCGGTGACGTGACTGCTATATAAGTGTGGAAGATGTCTCATGTGCCCTACAGTGGTATCTCAAGTCGAAGAATCACAAATGCTACTCAACCCGAGAAGATTCTTATTGACGTTGGTGTACCATCCATTAAGAATCTTCGGTGAGTCATTCAATGTTTATCCGCTATAAACACCTACACGTCTATACGAGTCTCCAAGACTCATGGTTCATTGAGAAACCATTGAAATCATATATTCCAGTATACGACAAGTACCAGTCTCAACGGGTTTACTTTACTGACCAAGTAGTGTAAACCTTGACCAGAAACAGTCTAAGAATGGCAACATCATGATACAACTCAATGTCAGTTGCGATGCTTTTGAAACTGTATCATGACTAATCATCATAAGGTCTATTACGTCTTTACCATATTAGAAGATATATTATATTACAGAAATTACTTATTTTATTCATAATAAAACGTTTACAATAGTATTTACAAGGAAATACAACGGGGAATTGGCGCTCTGAGCACCAACCCCAACATAAGATACCATCCAGACTGGCACTAAGGAAGTTAGAGTTTGATGGAGTTGTTTCTTGGAGTGCCAATCCAAATTATACATTTTATTATTTATTAATAAAATAACTACATTTTCATTTCATAACTTTTAATGGTATTGTCATATGCATATTAGATTGATGTATAAATATGCTAAGAATGTCATTAACCTTAGAATAGTTTTGACACTAGGTGTAAACTATTCTTAAAGTAAATATTCATTGTCGTTGGTTTTGGAATACTGTCGAATTCCTATAACCTAGAAGTTGCATTTATATCCGATTTTTTATTTCGAATAAATTTTTCCGGATCCATATTTATTTCGGGTTTTTCCCTAAAACACTTGAAAAATAAAATATTATATTTTATTAATTTCTAAAATACACCCATGCTAGATATCCACGGGTTAGACCCATTTCCGCTGCGCGGGGCACCGATTCGACCCTTGGGGTTCCACAACTGCCCCAACAGAAACTTCATCCTCATGTCAAAGAAGATAGTAAGGCATCGGTGGGACGTAACCTGACCTCGAGCCAATGCAATAACTTGTCCACAAGGGAATACTTTCTCCTTGTGCCATCTACACTTGGCCATGAAGGAGAAACTCCAACCCCTTCCCAAAGAAGATAGTAAGGCCTCAGTGGGATGTAACCCAACCCCGAGCCAATCAAGCAAATTGGCCACAAGAGAATGTACCCTCATTGTGACACCAACATGTCCTCGGTGGAACAAATTCAGCCCCGAGCCATTGGAGGTTCTTCGTCAAGCTCCAAGCTTCGTCAAACGATTCCCGGCTCATGGTGGACTTCCCTATCACCTTTGCATGACTTCATAGTGTGCTAGCACTCCCGATTTTGCCACAAAATCGCGACTCTAAGCTTCCCTATGGCTCTCGGTTTTCAACAGAAAACATAAGGTTTTTTAGCCCCTTGGGCGTGTGAGAGGAAGAAGAAAAATAGGAGAGAAGATGTAAAATGTGTAATGTAATTTGATTTCCAAAAAATAAATTAAACATTTACCATTTTCTTTACAAAAAGTCAAAGGCAAAAACAATTAAATGCCTTCCAACTTCCATCAACTCATCAATCCATCAATCATGAATAGTGATTGGTGTCAATCACTCAAAGTGAAAGATATCCATCACTTGATTGACGAATGATGTGACGCTATATGCGATTAGCGATTTGACGCTTGATTTGACTTGCGTAACGCACTCGAATTCGAAATACGAATGCGCTCGCAAATAATTTCGAGCTCGGGTTCGCTAATTCCGAATTAACGAATTTTCTGTTGCGACATAATTAATTGATTACGCCTAGCGAAATCACTATTCACGTCGCTAACGAATTAATTCTAAATTAACTCGTTCGCCCGAATTAAAATCTAATTTTAATTCCACGTCGAAATCCAATTTCGTTTAATATATCGAATATATTAATTAATCGATTAATTCCAAATTAATCGTTATCTCTCTTAAATGATATTTTATCCCAGATAAATATCTCCGCAATTAATCCCAGATTAATTTTCTCTCTTCTAATCAATCCCATATTAATTTAGAGTGCGAGTCATACCTCATCGGTGAATCTTCGGGAAGCGACCCATGAGATCCCCAGATATGTTGGCAATAAATTCGATCGTCGGACTATCCGAACACCTAAGTACCTAGTACCACGTTTATACCGATTTAAAAGACAAGGTTGGCTTCTAGCAAAGCGCCATGCCTACCCAATTCTCCAGAAATATCCTTACATGAATAAAAGATCTATATCAAGCGTAGTATACGTAGTATTGTCGATCAAGTATCGGATGATCACGTGCTAGGCCTGAGGCTGGAATTGTGTCTACCCCGTACGAAGCACATGTCGGATGTCTAGTAACTAGTCTCTATAATCGGATATACATGACCTTGTCATAATATCTCGATAGCTCCAGCATTTAAGAGAACCAGTCCCGTATCCTACGTGACCATCATCTCCATATGACTGGAGTGATACTTCCGTCTTGACATCACACCCAACACACTACGATTCTCGATATACCCAGAAGAGGCGTACACAGAAATCGGTTAAAGCCCTGGACGACCAAAACCAAAGTATATTGATTGTCATACGTATTAGCGGTGCAAGTCTCAGGTAAAGACCAAATACACCTACCCTGATTTCGGACATCCATAGACACATAGTCTGTTGGACAATTATGACCCATAACGTCACTATTTGTACAGATCATGGTGTTGTTGTACAAATTAACTATGTGACAAAGGAGATTGCACTCTTATCATTTGTGATTAGATCACCAAGATATATAAATGATGAGAGGTCCTTATGATTTGTTCCTGGATTTAGAATGATATGAGACAGTATCAATCCACGAAGGATAAATCATTAAATATTCCTAGTCAGAGCATTATCGAGATTGGACATCGATGAATGCGTAAAAGACTAGTATTACACTTGTGAGTGTTGTGAGGGCACAACGGCATAGTTCTTATATATTTGGGTATAGGATACTCATGAAAGTGTAATAGGAGGTTGTGTTTCACCGATGGTACGAGAAACAGCTTCGCTCTGGATAGACCCCCTCGGAATTCCATTGGTAGTATGACTACGTGTCTATGGAAGTCCGAAATCAGGGTAGGTGTATTTGGTCTTAACCTGAGACTTGCACCGCTAATGCATACGACAATCAATATACTTTGGTTGAGGTCGTCCAGGGCTTTAACCGGTTTCTATGTACGCCAATTCTGGGTATATCGAGAATCGTAGTGTGTTGGGTGTGATGTCAAGAAGGAACTGTCACTCCAGTCATATGGAGTTGATGATCACGCAAGGATACATAACTGGTTCTCTATAAAGGTTGCAACAGTCGGGATAATATGACTTGGTCATGATTATCCAATTTTAAAGAGACTAGTTGCTAATTATCCGATATATGCATCGTACGGGGCAGACATTGTACCAGCCTCAGGCCTTGCATGTGATCATCTGATACTGGACAGAAATACGCAATACTACGGTATACTATGCTTGATATAGATCCTTATTCCTGTAAGGATATTTCCGGAGAATTGGGTAGGCATGGCGCTTTGTTAGAGGCCAACCTTGTCTTGTAAATCGGTAAAACGTAGTACTTGGTACTTATGTGTTCAGATAGTCCGACGACCGTATTTACTGCCAACATATCCGGTGATCTCATGGGTCACTTCCCAAAGATTCACCGATGACGTATGACTCGCACTTTAATTAATCTGGGATTAATAAGATGAGAGAGAAAATTAATCAGGGATTAATTGCGGAGATATTTTATCTGGGATAAAATATCATTTAAAGAAAGAGAACGATTAATTTGGAATTAATCGATAAATTAATATATTTGATATATTAAACGAAATTGGATTTCGACGCGAAATTAAAATTAGATTTTAATTCGGGCGAGCGAATTAATTTAGAATTAATTCGTTAGCGATGTGAATAGTAATTATGCTTGGCATGATTATTTAATTAAATTAGATTTAATTACGACGCAACGGAAAGTTCATTAATTTGAAATTAGCGAAACCGAGCCCGAGATTATTTGCGAACGCATTCGCATTTCAAATTCGAGTGCGGCAAATCCAATCAAGCGTCAAATCGCTAGTCGCTTCTAGCGTCACATCATCCGTCAATCAAGTGATGGATGTCTTTCACTTTGAGTGATTGACGCTAGTCACTATTCATGATTGATGGGAAGTTGATGTGAGTTGAATTGAGTAGATGGAAAGCATTAAATGGCTTGGTTTTGGAGGGAAAAATTGGTGTATATGTTTTTTGGAAAATCATTTACCAATTTTAACTTAAAAAACACATCTCTCTCTCTCTTTATTTTCTTCCTCATCTCACGTATTTCTTCTTCTTGGTGGGCCGTGAACTGCCGAGTGGATTGAAGAAATAGGGAAGCAAGTGCGATGGTTTTGTGGCAAAATCATCGAGAGCTAGAACTCCGAGATCAATGCGAAGGTGATAGGGAAGTTCACCCATGAGCCAGGAATCGTTCGACGAAGCTTGGAGCTTGATGAAGGAGACCAAATGGAGCAAACCAGTGGCTTGGACTGTTGCAGTTGGCGTGAAACCAGTGGGCAGAAACTTCATTTTCATGTCCTCCGCGTCGCTCAACCGCTCGATGTAAGTATTTCGTGACTTTCTCGATTTGTATTCGCACTTGTTTCATGTTTATTATTCGATCCTATGGACCTAGAAAATCCAACAATGGTATCAGAGCGAGTAAAAGCATGAAATTTGACATAGGGCTAAAATTTGGGTAAAAATGTGCTTGAGCATGATTTGTGAAATTGGATGAATGAGTATGTTTAAATATGTTTTTATTGATGATTGATTTGATCAATTTGAAGAAATTTTGTTTGGAACAAATTTCCCCAATTTTTGAGCTTGGCCGAAAATATGCCCTTTGTGTTCTTGGTGAATTTTTGGTTTTTTGATTCATTGGATGTGTTAGAAATCATTTGGGGATATTGATTTAATGTTGAATTTGATTCAATTGGATTGGATTTGAAATTTGGCATAATATTCCCCTTGGCCGAGAGTTAAAGCATGATAAATGGGTTTGATTTTTGATCAAAATATGTTGGACATGTTTTGTGGTTAATGAGCATGATTAGTTGTGTTAATTGATGTTTTAGAAATGTTAATTGGGTAATTAATTGTGTTAATGCACTTTGGTGATTAAAATATGAAATTGGGTTTTTGTGATTTAATTAATTGGGCCTATTTTGTGAAATTGGGCTTGAATGTTGTTATTGGATTTAATGGGCTTTGTTGTGCAAAGTTGGGTTAAGGAAAATTGGATTGGATCCAATTGGGCCCAAAACCGCTTCCATAAAGCCCAAATGTGACTTAATGGACCTTTAAAGTTTAATTGGGCCTAATGGGCCAAGATTGATTTCTAGGCTTATGGGGTAACTCCCGGATTGGATTTTGGTTATTCGGTTTGACCCGAGTTGACTAAAAGTCCACGCCTTAAGAAATTAATTAAACCCATTGGACTTTAATTAAATTGACGTTGGACGTTAAACGGGCTTTGAGACCCGTAACGATTAAATTTGGAATTTAAATCGTAAAAGGTTTATTAATAAAGTGTAGTATTTAATTTGGAATTAAATAGCGAATTAGAATTGAATGCATATTAAATTGGATAACTTTAATGTTTTTAGAATGAATGTTTAAGGGTGTATGATGAGACCTAATCAAAGATAATAAATTGGTTGCCAATTTATGAAAACACCCTGCATTTAATATTAAGCGTTTCCTTCCATTGAATGGTTCTTTTTGAAGATCCAAGATTGGTTTTGATTTGTTGGCCAAAGTCAAGATCATTGTCTATCGCAGATGTATTTGAACCATGAAAGCTTTGTTAACATCGCATGTCTTGGGCATTTGTGACTTGTTGGCCAAAGTCAAGGTCACTCTTGTTCATCGACGTGGATTACGAAGCTTTCCCACTGTCAATGGGTCGCGCTTAACTAGAATCATTAAGCTTGTTGAGCCAAAGCCAAGGCTTAGTTGATTCAGAGGAAACAGATTAGGAAATATATTAGATATATGTTTCGGACTTGGATGTCCACCTACCGGATCTAGGAATTGGATGGGATCCAATTGATCTTAGAGATCTACCTAGTTAAATTTTATACAGCTTGTTGGCCAAAGTGAAGGTTATGTATTATTTAACGGGATCCTAGCCCACTAGGAAACTATGTTTCCCGAGTACTGAACGGAGGGTTAGAGGCTCACCGAATATTAGTGGGAGGCTAGTATTAAATTTGCAATTTCGTTTAATACTCACTAATATGTGCGCTCTATTATTATTATTTCTCATTATTATATATTAGTTGGACTAATATTATTTATTTATTATTTTCTTTGAACTGTTAGACTGTACTCAACACTACTCCATTTGTAGTTGGTTATATAGTTGGACTATAGTAACCATTGCATTTGAGTGTACCCGAAACATTTGATTAGATAGTTTGACTATAGCAATCAAAATGGCTGGAAAGATAAGCGTTATGGACATAATCATGGGTGAGAATGTCTTTAACGGCGCAAATTTTCCAGACTGGGAAATGAACCTCAGGATAGTCATGGGAGCTGAGAAGTTGCTCTATGTAATAGAGAGACCTCTCGGGCCTGAGCCCGGACTTGAGCGGCCAGTAGAGCATGAGCTTTGAAAGACTCATCGTAATGATAACTTTACTACTCAATCTGTTAAGCTTGCTGTAATGACTCCTTAGTTTCATCCTCAGAACAAGGGATTGGATCCTTATGCGATGATGTTGAAGTTGAAGGATCTTCATAGATCTAATCTTAGATCTCAGAAGTATGATTTGCAGAAGAAGCTCTTTCGCTCTCATATATCAGATGGTACATCTGTCGAAAACTATGTGTCACAGATGATTACTGACATCGAACAGTTGGGTCAGCTGGGCATTACCTTCGAGGCCGATGCTTCCATAGATTTGATCTTACAGTCTCTGCCTGACTGCTGGGGCTGGTTCATCATGAACTATAATATGATGAACCAAGAGAAAACTCTTGAAGATTTAATGACTATGCTGAAAGGGGTAGAGCAAGAGCTTCTTAAAGGCAAGAAGCGCGAGGCGTATCTTACTTCGACATCCAAGAATGCCAAGGCTTGGCCGAAGACTTCTGGGGGTGTGAAGAAGAAAACGAAGAAGGGCAAGGCTCAATCTTCACAGTCTTCTGGGAAGACAAAGGACATATCTCAATACGTCTGCCTACACTGTGGCAAACGGGGTCACTGGAAGCGTGACTGTCGTAAGTTCAAGGTGGACTTGAAGGAAGCGAAGGCGGGCAAGGCTCCGCTTTAGGTATGTTTGTTATTGAAAAACAACATGTCCACTACTAGTTTTAAAAATTGGATTTTTTATACTGGATGCGGTACTCACATATGTACTGATGTGCAGGATCTGCAGATTAGTAGGAGATTGGCTTTAGGAGAGATCGACCTGCGAGTCAGAAATGGGACAAGAGTCACTGTTTTGGCCGTTGGCACCTATGTTTTGAATCTGGCCTCAGGGCATGTACTTACATTAGGCGACTGTTATTTTGTACCTAGTTTGACTAGGAATATTATCTCCGTATCTAGTTTAACCCGATGCAGGTATACCTTTGTATTCATGAACACTGGATGTTTTGTTTATAAAGATTATATTGAGATATATACAGCATATGTGAATAATGGTCTTTATATTTTGAATATAAACGAATCTCAAACATATAACATGACTAACAAAAAGCTCAAATTGAGTAAAACGGATGAGACTTATTTATGGCATTGTCGTCTGGGACACATTAACAAAACTCGTATATCCACACTTTCGAAGAATGGATACTTGGAAGGATTTGATCTTAATTCATATGATGTCTGCGAATCGTGTTTGTTAGGCAAAATACATAAAACACCTTTTACTGGTAAAGGTGTACGTGCCACCGAGCTGTTAGATATTGTTTATAGTGACATATGCGGGCCCATGTCTAGCTAGGCTAGAGGTGGATATGAATACTTCGTAACCTTTATGGATGATGCATCTCATTATGGTTATGTGTATCTTATGAAACACAAGTCGAAAACTTTTGAGAAATTCAAAGAGTTTCGACACGAAGTAGAATAACAGACTGGCAAAAGTATTAAAACATTGCGGTCAGACCATGGTGGAGAATACTTGAGCAATGAATTTCAAGATTACTTGAAAGAATATTGTATTCTTTCACAGTGGACTCCTCCCGGAACACCTCAATTGAATGGTGTGTCCGAACGGAGAAATCGAACTTTGTTGGACATGGTAAGGTCAATGATGAGTCACACAGAGCTACTGATTTCCTTCTGGCGATACGCATTAAATAGTGCAATACTTATTTTGAATAAAGTTTTGTCAAAGTCTGTTGAATAGACTCCATATGAAATATTGACAGGAAAGAAACCGGGTTTCTTATTCCTGAAGATTTGGGGATGCTGGGCATATGTTAAACGTTTGGATAATACCAAACTAGAACCCAAATAGGATAAGTGTCTATTTGTAGGTTATCCTAAGGAAACGAAAGGATATTTTTCTACAACCCACAAAAGAACAAAATATTTGTTGCTCTTCATGCGGTTTTCCTAGAAAATGAATTCATGAATGCAGTGATAAGTGTGAGGAAAGTAGAACTCGATAAAAATCAGAGTGATAGTGTTCCTGGCACCGACCCCCTCACGGAACACGAACAGTCCATCAGGGATGAGACTGTTCCATAATCTTCTGATACACAAGAACCGAGTAAGTCAGAGAGAGTCAGAAAACAACTTGAGAGGTCTGGGTTTCTGATCTCACCTCATGTAGACATTAATCTTATTGAGGAAGATGAACCGGCTACGTATAAGGAAGCGATACAAGGTATCGGCTCCGCTTTATGGCAAGAAGCCATGAAGTCTGAAATGGATTCCATTTATACCAACCAAGTTTGGACACTGGTTGATGTACCAGAAGGCATTAAGCTTATTGGTTGTAAATGGGTCCTCAAAAAGAAGACAGACATGGTAGGCAAGATACAAACGTACATAGCTAGGCTTGTAGCTAAAGGGTATCGTCAACGACATGGTGTCGATTATGATGAAACCTTTTCACATGTTGCCATGATTAAATCCATTCAGATAATGCTTGCTATTGCTGCATATTTCGATTATGAAATATGGCAGATGGATGTCAAAACCGCTTTCCTTAACGGAAACCTTTTGGATAATGTTTATATGCAACAACCTGATGGTTTTATCGTACCAAGACAAGCAAACAAGGTTTGCAAGTTAAACCGATCCATTTATGGATTAAAGCAAGCGTTGCATTCTTGGAACCATCATTTTGATGAGATCATAAAATAATATGGTTTCATTCAAAATGAAGATGATTCTTATGTATATAAGAAGGTTAGTGGGAACGCACTGACATTCATTGTCCTATACGTTGATGATGTATTGCTTCTTGGAAATGACATTCCCATGCTACAATCGGTGAAATCTTGGCTTTCATTAAAATTCTCTATGAAAGACCTGGGAGAGGAAACCTTTATTCTATGAATAAGGATCTACCGGGATAGATCTAGAAAGCTGTTGGCACTCTCCTAGAGCTCATACATTGACAAAGTGTTGAAGAGATTCAACATGGATCAGTTCAAGATGGGGCTGCTTCCGGTGTCACATGGCGTCTCTCTATCAAATGATATGTGTCCTAAAACTCAAGATGAGAGAGATACAATGATTCGGATCCCGTATGCATAGCAGTCGGATTGATCATGTACGCGACCTGATGTCTCATATACTTTGAGCATGTGCAGTCGCTATCAGGCCGATCCAGGTGATGGTCACTGGATTTCTGTAAAGAACATCCTTAAGTATCTGAGACGAACTAAAGATGCTTTCTTAGTCTATGGGGAAGGAGAACTTGAGGTGACTGGGTTCACCGATGCAAGTTTCCAAACCAACAAAGACGACTATAAGTCGCAATTAGGGTACATATTTTATTTGAACAATGGAGCAAAGAGCTGGAAATCTTCCAAGCAAGAGACTGTTGCCGATTCAACAACAGAAGTGGAATATATTATTGCTGCTGAGGCAGCAAAAGAAATAGTTTAGATCTGTAAATTCCTAATTAGATTAGGAGTAGTTCCGTTAGCAGCTGAGCTCGTACCTTTGTATTGTGATAATAATGGGGCTATCGCACAAGCTAAGGAACCACGGTCGCATCAACGATCCAAGCTTGTACTTCGATGATTTCATCTGATTCGTGAGTGTAGGACACAGAAATTAGCGACGCTGTTCTAGGCTCGCGGCCCGGTCGGGAGTACGGAGTAGCCACGGGGGACTAAACGGGAGAATAAAGGAGTCGCTACCCAGTGTGAACTGGGAAATGATTTAAGGCCGCACTCACCCCTCGCAAGGGAATACCTCAAACCGTTGGGTTCGGAATGGTCCCTTACTTATGTCATTTGCAATGAACCGATTTGTGCAATAATTTAACCAAGTCTATGCAACATATATATTCGAGGATAACCTAGATCTAGTTCACATTCATAAAAATAAATCTTATATCTAAGTTTGCATGCTTTAAAAGTAAGTCCTCATAACGGCAAACATACGATATCACACAATGAGCATGTTGAATTATCAAACACTAAAAATGAATAACAACCTAAATATAAACGGAAATTAAATTCCTAATACGAAGGAAAACAACTAAATCATGCATAAAGAAATAACATACTAAATCATGCTAAAAAAATAAATAACATGCTAACGACTAAATCATGCCCAAATACATGGTTGGATAAACGAAATATGTGTGTCCCTCAAGCGGTACGTGGAGTTGTTTCCCAAGTACAAACCGCATTACCATCCATTCGGATTCGACTACGGAATTTACGTCTGGGTTTCCATCCGATATACCACAAGAAGGAACACATATTCCATTCATCCCAAAGTCATATAACATACCAATCCACAATAATAATGCTAAATAAAGTAGAAAAATAAATAAAAATAAATGAGGATAAATAAGATGGGTGCCCTCAGGTCTAACCTCTTAAGTCGTCTCTCGGAAGTGCGTTACACGGCCGTCGGAAGGGTTGATGCTCTGCAACTCCTCCAGTTCACTGGTTCAACATTTTCCTTCGCTGTTTCGCTGTTTGGGCTGCTGTTTTTCTGTTGTTTTTTGGTCACTATTTTCGCTGTGTTAAGGGACTATTTTCGATGGTTAGGGGCTATCTCAGGGGCTGTTTCAGGGGTTGTTTCAGGGGTATTTTCGATGGGTACAGAGGCTGTCTCAAGGGCGGCTTCAGGAGCTATTTCATGGGGCTATTTCAGGGGTATTTTCGGTGGTTATAGGGCCTGTCTCAGGGGCTGTTGAGCTTGTTCAGGGGATGTGTTTCAGGCAGTGTTTCAGGCGTGTTCAGGGGCTGACTTCAGGGGTTGTTGGACGTGTTCAAGGATTGACTTTAGGGGCTGTTGGGCGTGTTTAGAGGCTGGTTAAGGCGTGTTCAGGGGCTGACTTCAGGGGCTGTTGGGCGTGTTTAGGGGCTGGTTAGGGCGTGTTCAGGGGCTGACTTCAGGGGCTGTTGGGCGTGTTGGATAAACGAAATATGTGTGTCCCTCAAGCGGTACGTGGAGTTGTTTCCCAAGTACAAGCCGCATTACCGTCCATTCGGATTCGGCTACGGAATTTACGTCTAGGTTTCCATCCGATATACCAGGAGAGGGAACACATATTCCATTCCACCCAAAGTCATATCACATACCAATCCACAATACTCATGCGAAATAAAATAGAAAAATAAATAAAAATAAAGGAGGAAAAATAAGATGGGTGCCCTCAGGTCTAACCTCTTAAGCCGTCTCTCGGAAGTGCGTTACACGGCCGTCGGAAGGGTTGATGCTCTTCAACTCCTCTGGTTCACTGGTTCAACATTTTCCTTCGTTGTTTCGCTGTTTGGGCTACTGTTTTTCTGTTGTTTTTTTGTCACTGTTTTTGATGTGTTAAAGCACTGATTTCGGTGGTCAGGGGCTGTCTCATAGGCTGTTTCGGGCTATTTCAGGGGGCTAATTCAGGGGTATTTTCGGTTGTTACAGGGGCTATTTCAAGGGTATTTTTGGTGGTTACATGGGCTGTCTCAGGGACTGTTGGGCGTGTTCAGGGGCTATGTTTCGGGCAGTGTTTCAGGCGTGTTTAGGGGCTGTCTCAGGGGCTGTTGGGCGTGTTCAGGGGTTGTGTTTCAAGCGTGTTCAGGGGCTGACTTCAGGGGCTGTTGGGCGTGTTCAGGGGCTGGTTTGGGCGTGTTCAGGGGCTGACTTCACGGGCTGTCTAGGCGTGTTCAGGGGCTGACTTCAGGGGCTGTTCGGCGTGTTCAGGGGCTGACTTCAGGGGTTGTTGGGTGTGTTCAGGGGTTGACTTTAGGGGCTATTGAGCGTTTTCAGGGGCTGTGTTTCAGACAGTGTTTCAGGCGTGAATGAGGCTGTGTTTCAGGCAATGTTTCAGGCATGAATGGGGCTGGTCTTCTGGAAGTGTTTAGGCGTGAGATTGAGGATAGTTCACTGGTTGTTTGTTGTGGCAATGGAGATGAGCTTAAGGGTGTTTTGGGCGTGAATGCCTTGGCTTATTTTCTTTGTGTTTTCGTAAGAATTAGCTAGGGGTAGAATGGATGGATTTTGGTCCTTTTTATAGGGAAATGTTGGTGCATTAGTTGGGTAGGCTATCATTGGTGAAAGTCATTAATTGGGAGGCTAATTCTTTGTAGTTTGGTGGATGATTGATGTTGAAAATAGGGTGTGAGGTGGCTTTGTTAAATGGCGTGGGGTTTGTTTGGTGGAGGCTTGATGTGTTGTGTTTGACTTGGTGGGGGGAGGCTATTTATTAGGAGGTGGCTTTTGAGGAGGCTATTAAATGGCTTGAATAAGTTGGTTGAGGGGTGGCTTTGTTGTTAATGGGCATGGGGTAGACTCTAGGTGGGCTTGGTGTGTGATTTGGTTTGGTTTTATGGGCTTATGGGCGTGGGCTTAGTGTGGGTTGCGGGGGGTTTTGGGCCAAGGATAATTTTGAAACGGAGGTCCAACAAGCAAACCCGAAGCTAAACAAGCGAATTAAATCCAACAAGGTATCGATTTCCAACTTTTCCCTTCTGACGTCTGTTTCCCGCGACTTGCGCAGCTTAAATGGTAGTGCCTCCGCACGAGGCTCATCATCGGGACTTATATGCAAAAATGTAGTGACTACAGTCGCCTCCACTTTGATGGGACTTTTGCAGTGTGTGACAATGACAATCCTATCAAAGTCATACAAATCATTTTTACTTACCTGGCTCGCCAACTGCCACCTGACTTGCCTGTTACTTCGAACTGAGTTAATGATGCAGTGGGCCTCGACCCTAGGACGCATCCCAAAACTGCAACTGAGCTGATTATAATGGCGAGGTGCTTTCATCCTCTGGGCTTTGTTCCTGAACCAACTGCGGGCTTTGTTCCCGAATTGTGCTGTGAGGTGGCTCATTCCTGAACCGTTACTATGAGGTGGTCCATTCCTGAACCGTTACTGAGTTGAGATAAGGGTCTTGTTCCCGATTTGAGTTGAGGGTCTTCTTCCTTGAATTGTGGGTCTTCTTCCCGATTTGGGTTGAGGGTCTTGTTCCCTGAATTGTGTGTCTTGTTCCCATGGGTCTTGTTCCCGATTTGAGTTGAGGGTCTTGTTCCCTGAATTGTGGGTCTTGTTCCCAATTTGAGTTGAGGGTCTTGTTCCCTGAATTGTGGGTCTTGTTCCCGATTTGAGTTGAGGATCTTATTCCCTGAATGGTGGGTCTTGTTCCCGTGGGTCCTGTTCCCGATTTGAGTTGAGGGTCTTGTTCCCTGAATTGCGGGTCTTGTTCCCGTAGGTCTTGTTCCTGTGGGTCTTGTTCCCGATTTGAGTTAAGGGTCTTGTTCCCTGAATTATGGGTCTTGTTCCCGATTTGAGTTGAGGGTATTGTTCCCTGAATTGTACTTATATTTGCCGCTTTTTCCTTTTCTTAAAAACCTGCAAACAAAAACAAGACAAAAATTGCGTGCATGTGACGTGTATGCATGTATGCATGAATGTGTTTTCTTATTCTACTGGGTTAGGACTTCGTTGTGTTCTCCGGCGCCCTTCACATATAACTGTCTTTGGTCACCCCCTAGGTCTGCTTATAATTTCCTTCTGCTGGTTCTTTTCTGGTGATTGTTCAGTTCTCTTTTCTCTCATGACTCAATATCTCATTATGTCCCTGATTCACGGGGTAGCAGACTAGTCGCCCCCAGACTTGGTTAATCTTTATGCTCTTCGCTTTCTGCATTAGGTCAAGGTGAATCACATGATGTGGCATTCCATATCAACATACCACATTATAGGCTACGAAATAGTCCCAATAGTTATACATATCATTGTCCTCAAAGAATGCTCAGTAATGAAACCAGAGAACCTTCAAAACAATCGATGCAACTCAAATCCAAGTCTTTGAATAAATAATCTAAGCCAGACTCAAAGTGTGTGTGTGCAAAGGTTTTTTCACAGCTTGATCCTTAAGTAAGCCAACTCAATGATTTCGTTTCAAAAATCGGGATCGATGGGTCAAACCAACCTAGATGTCTCAGTTATGCTCTGCAATTGCTTTTCCGAGCTCAATGTGGTATGATTTTATTTTTCTTTTCCTTTGTCTCTTTTTTTTCTTTTCGTTTTGAACTTCTTTTCTTTTTTTTCTTTTTTTTTTCTTTTCTTTTTTTTCTTTCTCTTTTTTTTCTCAACACACATACCCTTTAAGGTAGCATTTCTCCTCATGGTGGTCCTAATACTCGCTCATGGGTAGCTTCACGCTTATCGGTTATATGTGGTTCAATTCTTTTCCTTAGAGACTTTTCTTTTATTTTCAACCATACCACACATCATAACACAAGCAAATGAGGATAGACTTTAGGCGAACGGTCATTCACCGACCTACCATTTCTTCAACTAGTCACTTTGCTAACTACTCAGGTTTTCATTGCTAAGAACCATAATCAAGTGCTTATGAGTCTAACATAGATCAATTACTCAAAGTATCAGATAAAAGCACATCAAGAATTTATCGTTTCTATGATTTCACCCTAAAGCAATCAATTTTATCATCGGACTTATGTCTAACTAGTAAGGACTAACAACAAGCAATTTTTCTTTTTTTGTTTTTCTTCTCTTTTTTTTTGCGGAAGGCCCCCCAATGTTCTTTTTATTCTTGCTGTAAAGTTTTCTGTTCCTCGGTTTCCTTTTCCCCGATATCCATATTTGTTAAACTCTTCTTGACAAGTCTTCTTTTTTCTAACCCAACGGATATCTATGGTGTCTTTTAAAACTGCACGTTAGCATGTATGCATGTAATGCATAGAATATACAAGCCCATCAAGATTTTTATACTAATTGGCCTATTATCATTTTAAAGCATTCAATTATACTATTGCGCGGTGCAAACTTGTCCCAGTTGAAAAGGCCCAAAAAGGTTTACACGTTTGCGATAACATGGCTAAATGACTCCAAGTGATAGGAGGCCCAAACAAAAAATGGCCCATCGTCATTTTAGAAGCTTTTGGCCCAATTGTCAAAGTACACGAACTCATCCAAGTTTAAATGGCCCAACAAGTTCACATCTTTTGACAAGAAGTCCAACTAAATCCAAATGACAATGGTCTTTAAACACAAACATAAAGAGATAATTTCTATTTGTCATACAACTATGGTTCATATGTAGGTTTACAGGAATGTAGACAAGGGATCTCGCTGACGAAGGATTTCCCACAACTAGGACTCCCCACTCAAAGGTTCGAGCGACCAAGTGAGCACACCTTTTTTATACCTTAAGGTACGTGCCAACGAGTTACGGTGTGTGACTAACTGTCAAATGGATTTCCTATTGTAGATTCCCCAGAGGGAGGGTGGAGCGAACTCTCTTAAATACCCAAGCCTCTTAGGCTCTTATTGCCTTGGTGACAAGAATAAACAAAAAGTCCTCCAAATTAGTCTGTCACAATGAGCTACGGATAATGATTATCTAGGTGCCTTCACAGCTTTTCCTTATAGAAAGGTAGTGAATGAAGGAAGACACCAAACCATCACCTAGCCTTAGTAATGCCTTTGATGAAACCCCTTCAACCCACTGTAGACATGGTTAATTAAAGTACAAATCACAAACAATACAAGACATTATTTTGGGGCCGATTCTCTTTCCTCAATAGAGTCGCCAGACTGTAGGACACAGAAATCGGCGACGCTGTTCTAGGTTCACGGCCCGGTCGGGAGTACGGAGTAGCCCGCGGGGGACTAAACTGGAGAATAAAGGAGTCACCACCCAGTGTGAACTGGGAAATGATTTAAGGCCGCACTCACCCCTCGTAAGGGAAGACCTCAAACCGTTGTGTTCAGAATGGTCCCTTACTTATGTCATTTGTAATGAACAGATTTGCGCAATAATTTAACCAATTCTTTGCAACATATATATTCGAGGATAACCTAGATCTAGTTCACATTCATAAAAATAAATCCTATAACTAAGTTTGCATGCTTTAAAAGTAAGTCCTCATAACGACAAACATACGATATCACACAATGAGCAAGTTGAATTATCAAACACTTAAAATAAATAACAACCTAAACATAAACGGAAATTAAATTCCTAATACGAAGGAAAACAACTAAATCATGCATAAAGAAATAACATACTAAATCTTGCTAAAAAAATAAATAAATCCTAACGACTAAATCATGCCCAAATACATGGTTGGATAAACGAAATATGTGTGTCCCTCAAGCGGTATGTGGAGTTGTTTCCCAAGTACAAACCGCATTACCATCCATTCGGATTCGACTACGGAATTTACATCTGGGTTTCCATCCGATATACCACAAGAGGGAACACATATTCCATTCATCCCAAAGTCATATCACATACCAATCCACAATAATAATGCGAAATAAAGTAGAAAAATAAATAAAAATAAAGGAGGATAAATAAGATGGGTGCCCTCAGGTCTAACCTCTTAAGTCGTCTCTCGGAAGTGCGTTACACGGCCGTCGGAAGGGTTGATGCTCTGCAACTCCTCCAGTTCACTGGTTCAACATTTTCCTTCGCTGTTTCGCTGTTTGGCCTGCTGTTTTTCTGTTGTTTTTTTGTCACTATTTTCGCTGTGTTAAGGGACTGTTTTCGATGGTTAGGGGCTGTCTCAGGGGCTGTTTTAGGGGTATTTTCGATGGGTATAGAGGTTGTCTCAAGGGCGGCTTCAGGGGCTATTTCAGGGGGCTATTTCAGGGGTATTTGCGGTGGTTATATGGCCTGTCTCAGGGGCTGTTGAGCTTGTTTAGGGGATGTGTTTCAGGCAATGTTTCAGGCGTGTTCAGGGGCTGACTTCAGGGGTTGTTGGACGTGTTCAAGGACTGACTCTAGGGGCTGTTGGGCGTGTTTAGGGGCTGGTTAAGGCGTGTTCAGGGGCTGACTTCAGGGGCTATTGGGCGTGTTCAGGGGCTTGTTAGGGCGTGTTCAGAGGCTGACTTCAGGGGCTGTTGGGTGTGTTCAGGGGCTGTGTTTCAGATAGTGTTTCAGGCGTGAATGGGGCTGTGTTTCAGGCAGTGTTTCAAGCGTGAATGGGGTTGGTCTTCTGGCAGTGTTTAGGCGTGAGATTGAAGGCAGTTCACTGGTTGTTTGTTGTGGCAATGGAGAGGAGCTTGAGGGTGTTTTGGGCGTGAATACCTTGGCTTATTTTCTTTGTGTTTTCGTAAGAATCAGCTAGGGGTAGAATGGATGGATTTTGGTCTTTTTATAGGTGAATGTTGGTGCATTAGTTGGGTAGGCTATCATTGGTGAAGGTCATTAATTAGGAGGCTAATTCTTTGTAGTTTGGTGGATGATTGATGTTGAAAATGGGGTGTGAGGTGGCTTTGTTAAATGGCGTGGTGTTTGTTTGGTGGAGGCTTGATGTGTTGTGTTTGACTTGGTGGGGGAGGCTATTTATTAGGAGGTGGCTTTTGAGGAGGCTATTAAATGGCTTGAATAAGTTGGTGGAGGGGTGGCTTTGTTGTTAATGGGCGTGGGGTAGACTCTAGGTGGGCTTGGTGTGTGATTTGGTTTGGTTTTATGGGCTTATGGGCATGGGCTTAGTGTTTTGGTGGGCTTAGTATGGGTTACGGGGGGGTTTTGGGCCAATAAAGTGTGGCTTGCGGGGGTTTGGGCCAAGGATAATTTTGAAAAGGAGGTCCAACGAGCAAACTCGAAGCTAAACAAGCGAATTAAATCCAACAAGGTATCGATTTCTGACTTTTCCCTTCCGACGTCCGTTTCCCGCGACTTCCGCAACTTAAAAGGTAGTGCCTCCGCACGAGGCTCATCATCGGGACTTATATGCAAAAATGCAGTGCCTACAGTCGCCCCCACTTTGATGGGACTTGTGCAGTGTGTGAAAATGACAATCCTATCAAAGTCATGCAATGCATTTTTACTTACCTGGTTCGCCATCTGCCACCTGACTTGCCTGTTACTTTGAACTGAGTTGATGATGCAATGGGCCTCGACCTTGGGACGCATCTTGAAACTGCAACTGAGCTGATTATAATGGCGTGGTGCTTTCATCCTCTGGGATTTGTTCCCGAACCATCTGCGGGCTTTGTTCCCGAACTGTTCTGTGAGGTGGTCCATTCCCGAACCGTTACTATGAGGTGGTCCATTCATTAACCGTTACTGAGTTGAGATAATGGTCTTGTTCCTGATTTGAGTTGAGGGTCTTGTTCCCTGAATTGTCGGTCTTGTTCCCGATTTGGGTTGAGGGTCTTGTTCCCTGAATTGTAGGTCTTGTTCTCGATTTGAGTTGATGGTCTTGTTCCCTGAATTGTGGGTCTTGTTCCCGATTTGAGTTGAGGGTATTGTTCCCTTAATTGTGGGTCTTGTTCTCGTGGGTCTTGTTCCCGATTTGAGTTGAGGGTCTTGTTCCCTGAATTGTGGGTCTTGTTCCCGTGGGTCTTGTTCCCGATTTGAGTTGAGGGTCTTGTTCCCTGAATTGTGGGTCTTGTTCCTGTGGGTCTTGTTCCCGATTTGAGTTGAGGGTCTTGTTCCCTCAATTATGGGTCTTGTTCCCGTGGTTCCTGTTCCCGATTTGAGTTGAGGGTCTTGTTCCCTAAATTGTGGGTCTTATTCCCGTATGTCTTGTTCCCGTGGGTTTTGTTCCCGATTTGAGTTGAGGGTCTTGTTCCCTGAATTGTGGGTCTTGTTCCTGATTTGAGTTGAGGGTATTGTTCCATGAATTGTGGGTCTTGTTCCCGTGGGTCTTGTTCCCGATTTGAGTTGAGTGTCTTATTCCCTGAATTGTGCTTATATTTGCCGCTTTTTCTTTTTCTTAAAAACCTGCGAACAAAAACAAGACAAAAATTGGGTGCATGTGACTTGTATGCATTTATGCATGAATGTGTTTTCCTATTCTGCTGGGTTAGGTCTTCCTTGTGCTCTCTGGCGCCCTTCGTAATTGTCTTTTGTCGCCCCTAGGTCTGCTTTTAATTTCCTTATGCTGGTTCTTTTCTGGTGATTGTTTAGTTCTCTTTTGTCTCATGACTCAATATCTCATTATGTCCCTGATTCACGGGGTAGCAGACTAGTCGCCCCCAGACTTGGTTTATCTTTCTGCTCTTTGCTATTTGCACTAGGTCAACGTGAATCACATGATGTGGAATTCCATATCAACATACCACATTACAGGCTACGAAATAGTCCCAATAGTTATACATGTCATTGTCCTCAAAGAATGCTCAGTAATGAGACCAGAGAACCTTCAAAACACTCGATGCAACTCAAATCCAAATCTTTGAATAAATGATCTAAGCCATACTCAAAGTGTGTGTGTGCAAAGGATCTTTCACAGCTTGATCCTTAAGTAAGCCAACTCAATGATTTCGTTTCAAAAATCGGGATCGATGGGTCAAACCAACCTAGATGTCTCAGTTATGCTCTGCAATTGCTTTTCCGAGCTCAATGTGGTATGATTTTATTTTTCTTTTCCTTTGTCTCTCTATTTTTTCTTTTCGTTTTGAACTTCTTTTCTTTTATTTTTTCTTTTCTTTTCTTTCTTTCTCTTTTTTTTTCAACACACATACCCTTTAAGGTAGTATTTCTCCTCATGGTGGTCCTAATACTCGCTCATGGGTAGCTTCACGCTTATCGGTTATAGGTGGTTCAATTTTTTTCCCTAGAGACTTTTCTTTTATTTTCAACCATACCACACATCATAACACAAGCAAATGAGGATAGACATTTAGGCGAATGGTCATTCACCGACCTACCATTTCTTCAACTAGTCACTTTGATAACTACTCAGGTTTTCACTGCTAAAAACCATAATCAAGTGCTTACGAGTCTAACATAGATCAATTACTCAAAGTATCAGATAAAAGCACATCAAGAATTTATCGTTTCTAAGATTTCACCCTAAAGCAATAAATTTTATCATCGGACTTATGTCTAACTAGTAAGGACTAACAACAAGCAATTTTTCTTTTTCTTTTTTTTTCTTCTTTTTTTTTTTGCAGAAAGCCCCCCAATGTTCTTTTTATTCTTGCTGTAAAGTTTTCTGTTCCTCGGTTTCCTTTTCCCCGATATCCATGTTTGTTAAACTCTTCTTGACAAGTCTTCTTTTTTCTAACCCAACGGATATCTATGGTGTCTTTTAAAACTGCACGTTAGCATGTATGCATGTAAATCATGGAATATACAAGCCCATCAAGATTTTTATACTAATTGGCCTATTATCATTTTAAAGCGTTCAATTATACTATTGAACGGTGCAAACTTGTCCCAGTTGAAAAGTCCCAACAGGTTTACACTTTTGCGATAACATGGCTAAACGACTCCAAGTGATAGGAGGCCCAAACACAAAATGGCCCATCGTCATTTTAGAAGCGTGTTAAGGGGATTACTTCACGGGCTGTTGGGCTTGTTCAGGGGATGGTTTGGGCGTGTTCAGGGGCTGACTTTAGGGGCTGTCTGGGCGTGTTCAGCGGCTGACTTTAGGGGCTGTTGGGCATGTTCAGGGGCTGTTGGGCGTGTTCAGGGGTTGTGTTTCAGACAGTGTTTCAGGCGTGAATGGGGCTGTGTTTCAGGTAGTGTTTCAGGCGTGAATGGGGCTGGTCTTCTGGCAGTGTTTAGGCGTGAGATTAAGGGCAGTTCACTGGTTATTTGTTGTGGCAATGAAGAGGAGCTTGAGGGTGTTTTGGGCGTGAATACCTTGGCTTATTTTCTTTGTGTTTTCGTAAGAATCAGCTGGGGTGGAATGGATGGATTTTGGTCCTTTTTATTGGCAAATATTGGTGCATTAGTTGGGTAGGCTATCATTGGTGAAGGTCATTAATTGGGAGGCTAATTCTTTGTAGTTTGGTGGATGATTGATGTTGAAAATGGGGTGTGAGGTGGCTTTGTTAAATGGCGTGGTGTTTGTTTGGTGGAGGCTTGATGTGTTGTGTTTGACTTGGTGGGGGGAGGCTATTTATTAGGAGGTGGCTTTTGAGGAGGCTATTAAATGGCTTGAATAAGTTGGTGGAGGGGTGGCTTTGTTGTTAATGGGCGTGGGGTAGACTCTAGATGGGCTTGGTGTGTGATTTGGTTTGGTTTTATGGGCTTATGGGCATGGGCTTAGTGTTTTGGTGGGCTTAGTGTGGGTTGCGGGGGGTTTTGGGCCAATAAAGTGTGGCTTGCGGGGGTTTTGGGCCAAGGATAATTTTGAAATGGAGGTCCAACGAGCAAACCCGAAGCTAAACAAGCGAATTAAATCCAACAAGGTATCGATTTCCGACTTTTCCCTTCCGACGTCTGTTTCCCGCGACTTCCGCAACTTAAAAGGTAGTACCTCCGCACGAGGCTCATCATCGGGACTTATATGCAAAAATGCAGTGCCTATAGTGAGATCATATATCGTGGCGATGTGAAGATCGAGAAGATCACATCAGATGATAACATTGCAGATCTGCTGATGAAGGCTATATCTCAGCAAAAGTTTGAGCGACATGTACAAAGTTCATGTGTTAGATACTTGAGTGATTGGCTATAGGTCAAGTGGGAGATTGTTGGACAACTATGATCCATAGCATCACTATTTGTAAAGAACATTGTGTTTTTGTACATATTAACTATGTAACAAAAGGAAATTTCTATTTTATCATTATTGTAATTAGATTACTTGGATATATAATAATGATAAAAGTCCATATGGTTAAATTCAGATTAATAAGATATGAGACAGTATTAATCCACAAATGATTTAATCATTAAATATCCCTAGTTGAAGTATTATCGAGACTGGACATTGCTAATATGAATAGACTAGTATTACACTTGTGCGCGTTATGGAAGCTTAACGACATAGTTCTCATATATTTAGGTATTGGATACTTATGCAAGTGTAATCAGAGGTTCTGTTAGTCGTTGGACTGGGAACAGTTCACTCTGGAAAGACCCACTCGGAAATCATTGGTAGTATGACTATGTGTCTATAGGAATCTGAATCAGGGTAGGTATATGTGATCTTTTAACCTGAGACTTACATCCTTATTACTTTAGTATTGGTCGTCTGGAGCTTTAACAGGTTCTGTGTACGTCTGTATTGGGTTTACTGAGAATCGTAGTGTATTTGATGTGATGTCAAGATGGGAGTATGACTTCAGTCATATGGAGATGATGGTCACACAGGATACGGAACTAGTACTCTTAAAAGCTGCAGCTATCGGGATAGTATGACTAGGTCATGACTTCCCGATTATAGAGATTAGTTACTCGGGATCCGATATATGTTTCGTACGGGGTAGACACAGAGCCAACCCTAGGCCTAGCATGTGACATCCGATACTGGATCGTATTACGCATTACAAAATATTAGTATTACTACGCCTGATACAGATGATATTCCTCAGTGAATATTTCTCGAGAATTGGGTAGGCACGGTGTTTTGCTAGAAGCCAACCATGTCTTGTAAATCGGTGAGAACTTGGTACGGGGTAAGCACGTGTTCCAATAGTCCGATAACCGTATTTACTGCCAACATATCCATGAATCTCTTGGGTCTCTTCCTAAAGATTCACCAATGACATTTGACTCAAATAGAATTAATCTAAGATTAATTATGAGAGAAAAAATTAATCTGGGATTAATTGCGACAAGAATTAATCTTGGATTAAATTCGTATAGAAGAGAGAGAACGCGATTATTTTAGAATTAATCGATAAAATAAATTTAATAGTTAAATTTGATTTTTCTATTTAATTTATTTGTGGCTAAAATAATATATCAGATATATTAATTAAAATCGGATTTCAATACGAAATTAAAATTGGATTTCAATTTGGACGAATGAATTAATTTAGAATTATTTCGAAAGCTACTATCGTAATAATTTGCGAGGCATAATTAATAATTAAATTGGATTTAATTATGTAGCGATGGAAAATTCATTTAATCAGAATTAAACGAACCCGGGCCTAAGTCAAGTTGTGTGTTGATGAAGTCAACTCAAAATTTTGAATTTAAAATATGGTGGGACCACATGACTTACATCAAATGTCATAAATTGATGGAAGTAGTTGGCTTACTTTATTAACTCATTTAACACACACACCTACCAAGTTTTTTTAAAACAACTCACACTCTCTCTTTTCCCTCACATTGCAGAAACCTTCTTCCATTAATGGTGAAATTTTTGCTTCAAAAATTTCAACTAAGCTAGCACTTGGAGGATTCAAATGAGGTGATAGGGAAACTCACCCAAGGATTAAACAACATATCAATAAGCTTGGATCTACATCCAAAGTAAATTTTCGAAATTTTCCCAATTACTAAGTAAGTGATTCCGCCACTTTTCTTGTAATTTTCACACAAATAATCATGTTTATGATCTTGTGGCATGTCTTAGAGACTAACATTATCCCCTTGAGCCTCTGACTTTCTTATTATGATCATCACTACTAATCCCATCTCAAAATACAAACCATGCATATGGGTCATTGCCCAACACAACAACGTAAAATGTATTTTAAATACTCATGACTATGTACTCAATAACATTACTCTATAAACTCTGTCATGGACACCTTAACTTATTACACACACAAGCTCTACTATACCAATGTCTATTACATGACTTTATTTTGACTCTGACTAAACTATACCTCGGACTTAACCTGGTGACCCAATGATGAGCGGAAAATATAAAAATATTTACCGCTCTTTTACCTAATATTTTGTTTAGTTTCTCTGGTTTGATGAATATTTTGATGTGTTTTAGGTTATTTTGAAGATAAAATAAAATTGGGACTCAATTGAATCATTTAGGACAAAATGTGGAACAAATAAGGGCAAAACTGGACTTTAATTTTGATTTTGGAGATTGGAAACTTGAAATGGCGTTCTAACGAAGTACAATTTCGAAAATTCCAACTTTGCACAATTTTCGTAGTTTGGCCATAACGTTTTACTCTGATATCAAATTAAGGTGATTCAAGTTCTAGATTAAAGAAGACTCAAAGATCTACAACTTTGAAGTTCATAATAATTTCGAATGCTGAAGGTTCCATGACCGAAATTGAAAAACATTTGTAAGTATGTTATGTGTAATTATTTAAGTCATTTTCAAAAATAAAAAATAAAAATTGTCAAACTTCCCCAAACACGCTTGCATGTTTGGTGGAGGATTTGGTGCCATGTTTGGTGGGGCAATTGGTGGAGAAATTGGTGGAAGCCTTTAGATTTGCCTATAAATACCAAGCTAAACTTTGTAATTTTTTCATGCTTCTTTGGAGGAATTTCTCCATGAAAACCTAAAGGAAAGTGTCTTGTGTATTTATTTAAGTTTTCTTGTATTTTATTTTTATTTAATTAATAAAATATTGTGTGTTTTCATTTACAGCATGAGCAGGTAATCTCAAACTGCTGGGTGAAAATGTGAGACTTTTAATGTAATAAATTAGATTAATCTCTCTTATTTTAATTAAAATTTGGATTAATTAGTTACCGCCTATATGATCGGTTTAGGTAACAACCTTATTTACCGCCTATATGGTCGGTTTTACATTTCAAACGTAGTTTCCGCCTATATGGTCGGTTTTTAGGTAATAACTTATTTCCGCCTATATGGTCGGTTGGATTTTATTGAGACAAATAGAATTACCGCATTTATGGTCTGGTTAAATATAATTAATTAATTGGTAAACATTGACAATAAGGGAGATTTCTAATTTTGAAATATTAAAAGTGGATCCTCTAACCCCCAGTATTTTCTTTATTGTTTTATTTACGTTTTTAATTTCCAGCTTTTACTTTATGTCTTTTATTTTATTAAAGCTTTTACTAGCCTTAGATATTGTATTGTAACTAAGCCCGAAATCTAGGGTTGTGATGATTTCCAATATCACTGGTTTATAATGGGTTATTTTACGGTTAGGGTAATATAAAGGTTTATTTATTGTGTCTTAGTCTTAATGCTTCTTGTTAACTGGCCATTAATAAGATTGATCTGGTAAACTTAAAATAAACTTGGAAAATAAATTTTAGGTTTAAACCTTAGACTCAATAACCCACGATCTTCCTTGAGGGTAGATAACCCTTTAATAGATTTCTATACAGGATAGGAATATACATGTCGGGCGGGGGTAGATATAATTGGAACTTAATATTAATGAATTCAGGTAACTTGGTTGACAAAGGAATATGATTAATTGGGTTATACTGAATATTTGTATCTGACCATCGGAAGAGGCTTTTACATATTTTCATGTTTCAGGTTAATAAACCAATATATTGCACAAACGTAAGATAATTACTTCATCTCTTAAAGATATTGGAAGGATTCACAACCCTGGATGGTTTCATAATATTGAATTTTCATCAATTTACTTTCGTGCAATTTTATGTACTTGTTTTAAGTTTAAAGTCATCATCCAATCAAACAACCAATCCATTTGATACTTGTAATAATTTGGCTTCATGAATTAATAGCTTATGTATTAAGTCCTAGTGGGATCGATACTTTTTATACTACTTGAACGATACGTGCGCTTGCATTATACGTGTGTGATTACGCCGATCAGTTGTTGGCGCCGTTGCCGGGGACTTATTTATCTTTCACTATTAGTTTTAGGGTTAAATATGTTACTTGTGTCTAATTTCTTCTTACTTATTATTTCTATTTTCTTGTGTTTCAGTTTCTCAGACACTACATTAGACGAACCAGAAGCTTTGAAATCTGACAGCTTGAACCAGAGATTGAAAGAACCATCAGACGTTGAGAAGGGAAAGACGAGAAGGCTAAGAAGCACTTATCAACATAGAACCTGAACCTTTAGAGGTTGCACACCAATTCTCATTCGATTCGAGATAGAACCATTGGTGGTTGACGGATTCATTTCTTATATTGTACTTCCTCACTTACCAGGAAATACGTGTGACATCATAACATGCATCTAGATGATACAGCAGTCTGTTCAGTTTGGGGGGGAATGCAACTGAAGATCCTATGCCCACATCAGCAACTTCCTGGAAGTTTGCGACACTTTCAATTATAATCGAGTGGCTGAAGAAGCAATGAGACTACGTGTTTTTCCATATTCTTTGAAAGACATAGCTAAAGTTTGGCTACATTTGCTACCAGCAGGTTCCATTATATCTTGGAACACTCTAGCCACCAAATTCCTTGCAAAGTACTTTCCACCAACCAAAATTACAAAGCTGAGGAATGACATCACATCCTTTGTGCAACAAGATTCATAATCTCTTTATGAAGCTTGGGAAAGGTACATGGATTTGCTCAGAAAATGTCCTCACCATGAGATTGCAAAGTGGCTACAAGTCCAAACTTTCTACAATGGACTTTTTGGACTTATGAGAACCACAATTGATGCTACTGTTGGAGGAACTTTAATGGCAAAAGGAAAAGATTAGACCTGTGAGCTAATTGAATAAATGGCTAACAATAATTCCTTGTGGCCAATAGAAAGGAGCATGATTCAAAAAATCGCAGGAATTTATGAAGTTGGAGCCAACACAGCAGTTAATGCCAAGCTGGATTAGATATGCAAATTCATGGAAACTCTTAGCATACAAGGCAATATTGGATCTACAAGTTCACCATATGGAGGAGTACCAGAGCCAAACCAACATGAAGAGATGGTAAATTATGTCAACAATTTCAACAGACAATGGAACAATCCTTATTCCAACACCTACAACCCATGGTGGAGGAATCATCCCAATTTCGCATTGAGCAACAATTCGAGACAAAAAGAACTATCCACCACCTGGATTCCAACAACAGAACAAAGGCCAGGAGCAGGCAAATGAACCAGGAATAGCGGAAGTGCTAGCTCAGTTACAAAATATGATGTTATGTTTCAGAGCCAATTAGCATCTATAAAAGCACTAGAAAATCAAATTGGACAACTGGCCAATGTTCAGAGTTACAGACCGCCAGGTAACCTTCCTAGCAACACAGAACCAAATCCAAGGAACAGAGGGAATGAGTCAAGCCATTACTTTGAAAAGCGGTACTGAAATCAACAAGATGTTGGAATCAAGGCATCTATTGAATAAGTTCAAAAATAAGCAGTTCACAGATTGAGGAAAAGAAGCAAAGGAAAAAGATCAAGAAAAATTCACTCCACCTCCACCTTTTCCACAGCGTCTCCAGAAAAAACAAACTGGACAAACAGTTTGCTCGATTCTTGGAGGTCTTTAAAAAGATGCACATCAACATTCCATTTGTAGAAGCGTTGGAAGAAATGCCTAGCTATGTCAAATTCATGAAAGTTATTCTTTCACGAAAGCAGAGATTGGGAGATTACGAGACAGTAGCATTGACAGAAGAATACAACGCCATCATTCAGAGGAAACTTCCCCCAAAGTTGAAAGATCCTGGCTGTTTTACTATCCCATGCACCATTGGAGAACATTATTTCGGTAAGACTTTATGTGATTTAGGTGCAAGTGTTAATTTAATGTCTTTTTCTATTTACAGGAAACTGTAAATTGGAGAAGCAATGCCCACCTCAGTCTCTCTGCAACTTGCTGATAGAACGCTTGCATTTCCGAGAGGAGTAGTTGAAGATGTGCTTATCAAAGTCAAAAAACTCATTCTCCCAGCAGATTTCATTATCCTTGACATGGAGGAAGATAATGATGTACCTATCATCTTGGGGATACCATTCTTGGCTACAGGTCGAACTGTTATTGATTTACAAAAAGGAGAACTAACCATGAAAGTGCAGGACAAAGAAGTTACCTTCAATATTTTCAAAGCCATGAAATTCCCGAGTGATGAAAAGGAGGAGGAATTTTTCAAAATTGACGTTGTTGATAGTATCATCCAGGATAATGATGCAATGCCACCTCCCACGGATAAACTTGAAGCTTGCATCACCAACATGACTAACAGCGAGCTAGATGCTGAAATTCTGGAATGTATCAACTATCTTGACAAGCCATTTCACTTCGAATCGACACCACAAGTGGAAAGTCTGGAACTACCAAAAAAGGAGCAAATCAAGCCTTCGATTGAAGAACCACCACAATTGGAGCTAAAGTTACTCCCGAGCCATCTCAGGTATGCATTCTTAGGAAATTTTTTTGAATTACCTGTGATTATTTTTTCTTCGCTAACATTGGAGCAGGAAGAAAAGTTGCTGAGAGTGTTACGAGAACACAAGAAAGCCATTGGTTGGACTATAGCAGACATTCAAGGCATTAGTCCATCATTTTGCATGCACAAAATTTTGATGAACAACGAGTACAAACCCACAGTGGAGCATCAACAGAGACTAAATCCAATCATGAAGGAGGTCGTGAAGAAAGAAATTATCAAATGGTTGGATGCTGGCATCATTTACCCCATCTCTAACAGCTCTTGGGTGAGTCCTATGCAGTGTGTGCCAAAGAAAGGAGGAATTCATATAGTCACAAATGAAAAGAACGAGCTAATTCCAACAAGAACAGTGACTAGATGGAGAGTATGCATGGACTATAGGAAACTGAACAAAGCAACAAGGAATGATCATTTTCCGCTGCCATTCATTGATCAGATGCTAGATAGACTGGCGGGACATGAATTCTATTATTTTCTGGATGGATACTCGGGGTAGAATCAGATTACAATCGCCCAGAAGATCAGGAGAAAATCATTTTTACATATCCGTATGGTACTTTTGCTTTCCGCAGAATGCCATTTGGACTATGCAATGCTCCTGCCATATTTCAACGTTGCATGATGGCCATCTTCTCCGACATGCTAGAACAAAGTATAAAGGTTTTCATGGATAATTTCTCTATGTTTGGAGACTCTTTCGACCACTATTTGAAAAATCTGGAACAAGTGTTACAAAAGTGCGAAGATACAAACCTGGTACTCAATTGGGTGAAATGCCACTTCATGGTGCAGGAAGGCATTGTTCTGGGACCTCAGATCACACAAAAGAGAATCGAGGTGGACAAAACAAAGATCGAGATAATTGAAAAACTACCTCCACCAACATCTGTCAAAAGGATTCAGAGTTTTCTCGGACATGCAGGCTTTTACAGGAGATTTATCAAAGACTTCTCAAAGATTGCTAAACCTTTGTGCAATCTTCTGGAGAAAGATGTGCCTTTTAACTTCACCAAAGAGTGCCATGAAGATTTTGAGATCTTGAAACATAAGCTGGTCTCTGCCCCCATCATAGTGCACCAGATTGGACCCTTCCATTTGAGGTAATTGTTGAGTGAGGAACAGAAATGCCGAACGCATCGGAAACCCGCCTAAGATCAAATCCCGAACGAATAAATTTTTTTTTTATTATCCGGCAGTCCCAAAACAGTGAGCAAATTTTTTTTTCATCTTACAATTTTCAAATGCATTAAGAATATTTTCCATGCATTAAAAAATTACCATAAACTAATTAAAAATTTTCAAC
>SKCR01048193.1:0-39642 GCA_019454045.1 Zanthoxylum bungeanum
ACCTCTTTCTAGGGTGGGCCCGCTCTAGGGAGGGGGTCGTGACAATACCGGTCTCTCATATCGTTCAGTCTAGAGTTTGCACGGTTACTGGAACCAGACTAGAGCATACCATCATTCATACCAATCTACCTCATTGTCTTACGTGTTTTCTGGAATCAGTATGGTCCATACCGGTCCGTAATCCGATATGTACGTTTTAATCTTCAACGGTCATACAACCGTTTGAATTGCAAGACCGGCATACCGATCACTACAGACCGGCATACCGACTTTGGCGCATAAAACATGGACAATTTCATTTTCTCTATAAATTGAGTCTCAATTTCGTTTTTGCAAGTTTCTTACACATTCCTACATTTTATTTCAAGGAAAAAATATTGAGAGTACCTTAAACCTTCATCATCATATACTTTCTTCGTAATCTAAGCTCACACACTATAACTTCATATCATCTTAGTTAACTTGGTATACTTGGCTTAGAATCTCACAAGCTTATATCTTCTTATTCATTTGTAAGTACCCAAGTTGTGTTGTAATCTTCATATATTGAATACTTGAGATAATGAAAATCTCTTGTTGAGTGGATATACTCAAAAGAGTGATTTGGTTGTAAAGGTTAAAGAGTGAACCTAAGAAACAAAACTCTTGGTGTTGTAAAAGATCTGGGGTGAACCTAGGAAAACTCTCGGTTTAGGGTGAACCACGAAAAATTCTTAGTTGCGAGTGCTCCACGGAAAACTCGGTGTAAAGTGTGGAATCACTTTGACATAGTGAAAAGGTTCAAGCGTGGCTTAGATGAGTGGACGTAGGCAAAGAGTTTGCCGAACCATTATAAATCTGATGTCAAATTTCTCTATCCCTTAACTCTTTATTCGTCGCAAGTTAGATTTTATATTTGCATATCATTTAGTAACTTGCATTTGAGAATATATTCATATTGAGGAAATTACACATTAAGCTTAATTGGTAAAGCTACTAGCGTAGTAGCATAAAATCAAAAAGAATTATAATTTCACATAATTATGTCATTACCCAATTCACCCACACATGGGCTCGCCTTTGGGTGGCACTAAGGCCCAAGTATGGGACCCACCCATGGCTAGTAGGGTGGGCCCAAGGTTGGCCCCATAATTATTTTAAATGCAATGGGTAAAATCTAATTTTTAATTTATTTATTTTTTTAAGAAATTACCGACCGAATTATGTTTCGGTTGGTAATTCGATCAATAATTTTATCGACCGACCTTGTTTCGATCGATAATTTATTACTGACGATCCAAATACTTATCGAAAAATTTGATCATTAATCATAATTACTGACCAAATTTTTGAGATAACCGACCGAATATTTGGTCGGTATTTCGAGTATTCTTATAATGAAATACTATAAGAGGTAATTATTACAACCTAAAAATTAAAGCAGGAAAAAAGAAAGAGAAAAACAGAATTTTTATATTAATCATGTTATACATTTGGGATATAATCTCTCGCCACCCTAAACTAGGGTTAATAATATTTAAGTAATAACATACAATAAAAATTAATTCAAAGATTAGTCAAATTGTCAAAAAGTTAAATAAATTCAAAAAAATACCACGAGAACTTTTAAAACATACAAAAAAAAAAATGTATAAATATTAAAAATATTCACACAGTTTAATGTGAACACTTGTCCTGAATAAATAATCAAAATTCACTACAATGATCTGATTATGTAATGTATTACTTAATAAATTCATAGTCTAATAATTTTAAATAAAGTCAAGTAACTCTGAAAACGTATCATGACGGATTCCCGAAGAGAATCTACTTATCATGATCCAAAGTTCTTGAGAAATCAACCAAACATCCTCAATTTCTAAATTATTCGAAGTCTTACCTTGATTGTTGTTATTAAGGGGTGAGTAAAATCACGCGTTCAGTAGGGATTACATATACTCACCTTAATTAGTTTTACAAAATCATGCATGATTAGTCTGGTGCATAAATTTACGTGTATTGAGTTTATATACAAATATCGATGACTTCGAAAAATCTAACAATTTACACACAGATGCATATAATATGCATCATCAATATAATTTAATCATTTTTTGAAAACCGTCATGTGATCACACATCCATGGTAAATCTTACTAATGTCACATGATACCACATAAACAGACACCCAATACAGGAGTTACGAAAAATCAATGTACCACATGAGGCCAAATACCTGGTTATCTAAACGAGGTCATGAATTAGATACCGGAAAAGGGATTGTGAATTATCAATGTGCCAATTGGAGCCACATAATCGGTCACCCAAACGGGACCAATAACCAGACACTCAATACAGAAGCTATGAACCAAATATCGTAAAGGTGCTATAAATATGACGCATAAGACTGCGTGACTAGATACCTAAAAAATAGGTCTGTGAAACAGACACCTTATACGAAGTTGTAAATACTAATCATATGCCAATGATTATACATGCAACACATATACTAAATTTTATGCATATCAAATCGAATTAATCATAATTTATATTACTATGCAGTTATTTACAAAGAAACAAAATATATTTATTAAGATCATGATGGTCACAGTGCATCGCGTGCCACCCCACATTTGATAAAACATGGCTAATATTAAAATTTTTTATATCATATTTATATAAGCATAATATAATGATACACATAAATAACTTAAAACCGTAATTAAAATGAGTTACCACAACCCAACGTTCGAAACGAGAAACTGATCTCACTAAAGTGCTGAGTGTGTCCAATCTATTCCGTTAATTATACTGCTATAAAACTCTTATCAGGCCCACCCGACAAGCCTTATGAGGCATGTGGGTCTTGCGGATCTGTGACGGCCAAATGACCACTCAAAAGTAACATATTGAAACTTGAGATATTAAACGGTTCTAATTAAATGTCACATATAATTCTAACGAAAATTCGGTATAATTCTGTTTAAAATACGAATTACTCATTTACAATACAATACCACAAAACTTGTCCATCCGGAGTTTACAATAACTATTAATATCAACACTTCACACCCAACGTTACAACTCAACAATTTATACAATTAAACCATTTGAATTCGTTAAATTAATACACATAAAAAAATTTCAATAATACACTTGTATATAAACAAAGTCGAAGCTCTAGTTTATTACCGCGTAAAATTATCAGCCCAGTATGTCAGAGACGTCGAAGGTTAGAAACTGTCTGAGGCATGGGCAAGAGTGGTCGTTAGGCGCGTCGACGCATGGGCCCATGCGTCAGTGAGTCGCGACACTGCCACCACTAGCAGATGCATGTTGTTGCTTTGAGTCCACTAGTAGTGTATGATTTTCGATTTATTGTGAATCGACCAATCCGACGACACCACTGCCACCAAAATGATCTTTGAGTCCTCCTCAACATTTTCCCTAAATTAGTTTGCCGGAAAGTGGTCCAAAATGGTCAGATTTTACTCTCTCTCTCTCTGTGAAGGCGAAAATTATATTATGTGCCGGGTGTATATGTCATATCTCTCACAGCAGACGGGCCCCGCACAATCCACGTTTTTTTGGCCCTCCTTTGGAAAAAAAGTTTTATAGCTTCTGAAAATTATCACTAAGGTCTCTAAAGTTCTCCAAACTTACACTTTAAATATAATTAACCAAAAATTACACTTAAATTCCCTTTATGTATTTTGACCCTTTGACTCTTTGACTTGTTATTGAAAATCCAAAAATACCCTTATCATATTTTGGGTTATTACATAATCAAAAAACTTTAGAGTCAAACTTTTGGATCTTCAGAAATAACATTTATTCTAATATTCTTAGTATAATTCAATTGATAAAACTTCAATCCCACTTACTTGGAGGTCTTAGGTTCAAATTTTTAATTGCACCTCCAAAAATAATCATTATCCTCTGTCATTGGACTTCGAGACAGCAGCTCATGCGAGTGTACAAGTGTTAGCCCACTTGGCCAAGACACTCCCACCTCATAAGTAGATCTTTGATTCAATTCTTCACAATAACATGAATGCATAAAGAATTCATATAAATTATAATTAGATTTTTCGCTTGGTTCTCAATTCTCATATTCTTCAAGTATGTTCTCATAATCTTCAAGTATGGTTTTATCAGTTTTCAAATTTTCTTCCTCTTTATAATGATATTAAAATATAAGAAAAACATTTACACCTTATTTAAAATTTAAAAATCAAAATCAAAAGTCTTTAGAAAATTTTCGCCCAAAATGGAAGAAAATCTTTGCATAGAGTCATTTAATGCGAGTATTATATGCATATTTTACTCTTTATTTAAACTGAAATTTAACTAATTTTATATGCACTTTAAGATTTAGCCACCCTAAGGTTTATTATTATTTTTTTGGTCTTATGAAACTAGTTATTAAAAAAAATCTCGATGAACCAAAATCCAAATTCTGCCCTTACATAAAATCCTGGCCCTTATACATTCATTTTGAATTTTAGTCGACCATATTTGTGATTATAAAGTACAACAAACTCACACAATATACATATGGCATGACATTACTAGATGGATACACTTGAAGCTACCAAAGTGAGATGAAAGAATATGAATGTTATATACATCTCTGTAAAATTTCTCACTAATTTTCCCTAACAGTCAGTAAACCAAGGATTTAAATGAAATAAAATACAATTAAGGAAGAATTATGTAATGCATTTTTGAATCCTGAAGTGATCAATAAATACCCTTAACAATATCAATTGATATGTGAAGTATGAGACTGCACATACCTAGTTTAATTCAGTTTCCTCGTCTGGTGCAAGTAAATACAGTACAGGGCGTATGTGCATGCGACCTACAGAAACTTTGCATGTACATTAACACAATAAGAAAACATATATATATATATATTAACTACTTCGAGTGTAAGGGACATTATAATGCAGAGGAATTGCCGGGCAAATCTCCTTTGGCAGAAAGCACACTGAAGAGTTATAACATTTGCTCTAAGTGGCTGCCTGCCAATGGAAATCTTGCCCTGTAATGCAACTGCACCTATTCGTTAATGTTGTTGCAGAGAGATGCCCTTGAGAGTCTTGTATTTATGCCACAGTAGAAGAAGCATATACTGGGCACAATCCTTGCTGGTGTGACACATGACTCTTTCCACTTTATTCGGTAAATAAATGACGCCATTTCATTAATTGTCTTCGTACACATAATTGGTTCAAAATATTTCTGGTCAAGAAATATCTAAGACTATATTATAAATAATATAATAAGAATATCTCAACAGTATCTTTTTTTGAACTTTTGCTACATGTATATTATCGCACAAAAAAGATGTACGGAAAGAATCAAATTAAGAAGAAAAATGATAAGGAGATTCAACCAGAAATAAACGGGAATAAAATATCATCAAAATCATATTATTTTGATAAAATATTAAAATTACGTCTTTATGTTTGTGATTACCTGTTGCCTATGTGATTTTGATATTGAGACCTTGAATCACCTTTTATTTTCTTGTTCCTACTCTTGAAAAGTGTGGTCCTCGTTCTTTAATTGGTGTGGAGTGACTTGAGGTCCCCAAGGGGCGTGGTTTGGTGGTGTAGGGCTCAGGATCTCACCTTGAGGTCTTGGGAGAAAGTGCGTTTCTTGTAAGAGTCTGGGATAGCCGGAGATTTTACCTGCTCCAATTAAGCATGGAATGGGTGGTTTGATCGTGAAGTTTCCAACGATTTCAAAAAAAAAAAAAATGGAGTGACTTGGGTTATTGTGAATAGTCCTGCTAATTTTTTGGATTCATGGCATTTGCTATACTTCAGTAGAAAATTATCTTGACTTCCTGAATTGTATCTTCATAGTTGTTTGCTAGTGTCTTTGATAAATCATAGAATTTTTCAATAGATCATCTTCCTCTTTACCTAGTACTTACATGAAGATTTTATCTCTTACGTCAAGCTGGATGTCCTTAAGTTACGAAGACTTTTCAGCTTCGGGGAGTCACTCTTTAGTTGTCCTGGGATTAGATTAATTATTGGGTGTCTAGTTGAGACTATTTTTGTGTTTTCTGGCTTTAATGATATATTAGTTTTTGTGTCTTTGTTTAAGCCTTTTGTTTTTTTTTTTTAATTGTACTGTTTTTAGTCTTCACCCTTGATGAACTGCTGAGATCGTTCTTTTTAATGAAATATCTCATTCTATCAAAAAAAAAAAAAAGATTGATTTTGCCCCTATTTAATCCCAATTAATCTTCATATCAATAAATCATTGCTCAATTGAAAAAAATATTATATTGTCTTTTTTAACTTTATCTTCATATTTCTATTAATTCAACTGATGCATAAATTTTGTATAAATATATATATAAATTTTGGTCCAACATATATAATCATAACTTTGAATTATTTAATCTTAACAGAAGGGAACATTTTTAACAACTTAATTGGAAAAAAATTTAAACAAAAAGGAAAATAAAGAGAATAGTCTAGAATGGTTGCTTAGAAATGGAAGATCCGGAGAATGTTCTCAAAATCTTTTAACTCCTTTCATTCTCTCCATGGATATGACATGATCAGGAGCAGCAGCCATCTGGGTCGAAAATGCAGAAAATTTGATAAATTTTACTTTAAATAATTGATTGTATAAGAGTTTTTAATTCTTTTTTTATATGATATGAAATAAATTAATTGCGTACTGATAGTTTTGAGTAAAGTGTAAATGATTCATTAAGGATTAAGTAAATTCAGTTATTTTTCCTTAAATTCAGTATTAAGTGAAAAAAAAAACATGTTAATTATGTAAATCATTAAAAATAAGTCTTTTAGTATCATTAAACACTAAAAATAAATAGGGTTAAACTTTTACTGCTGTTGACAAAAGAAAATCACCATAGAGCGAAATTGCCTTAGAGCGAAAAAGTAAAGGACAAAGGCAAGCAGGGCGACGAGGGGAAGAACGATCAATCAACAGACGACACAACGATTAGGACGATAAAGGAATCAGGACGACTGAACACATGCTGCAGTTGATCCCACGATTAAAGCAGTTAGACAGTTCCCTCCACGATCAGGTAGTTATGACACACAACTCAACGGTTGAAGGCGTGACTCGGCATTTGCAGAGGAGTTACGGACTGAAATCGTTCGAGCAGTTTACAAATTCCACTATAAAAGGCTCACTCATGTGAAGAAAAAGAAGACCGATCAAATGAAGACTCAAACGAGCATCTTATTATTTTTTATTTCGTAGTTTCATAATTTTTAGGACTGTAATTTGTGTGTTTGTGCCCCTTGAAGGCTTATTCACTTAATCAAACACCATTGCTGAGACTTTGTCTCAGGAGGTTTGAACCTTACACGTTTTCTTCAGGCAGAAAATTGCGCAAACGGTTTTTGGCGACCACAGTGGGAGAATTGTTGTAAAAAGTGGAAATGCCTCCGAAAAGAAACACTCAAACTGGCTTAAGTACGGAGGATGGAGGACTGGAGCAAACCAACCAGCCCCACGTTCCAGCCGTAGTGGGCCATTTCGAGGGTCTGGCAGACGCTAGTCGATATGAACCTGCGCGAGAGCTCAGCCCTAACGAGGTTCGCGCATTGTTCGGTGAATTCACGCAGGATGTTGTCGAGCAGGTTAGGCTCCAAAATGCTCATATCATAGATAAGTTTACTTCGACTAGTAACTCACATTATGAAAATATGGCCAAACACTTAAGCTCATTAAACGAGTTAATGGCCAAATGTGTAAACGGGGGGACAACCCTACCGTGGACTACACCTCCTCCTGCACCAAGCAGTCAAGAGGCTGGTCCGAGCAATATTCCTCCGCAAGGGGTCACTGTCCCTACGACTTCCAGGGGAGGAATAAGTCCTGGGGGCAATGGCTCGCATCTAGGGCCAAACTTACACCAAGGGCCAATATGGCACAGGCACAAATGAAATGGTGTTGCTGACCGGCGTAAACACACACGTATAACGCAATCGCACGTATCATTCAAGTAGTATAAAAATATCGATCCCACGAGGACTTAATATCTAATCTATTAATTTTATGAGGTCAAATGATTACTAGTATCTAACAGGTTGTTGGATTGATTTGAAATGGTGACGATTCTAATTTTAAAAACAAGTAAATAAAATTGTTCGAAAGTAGATTTAAGAAAATTCAATATTAAAAACTATCTAAGGTTGTGATTCATTCTAATATATCTTTTAAGTAAATACTGAAAAGTAAATTACAATAAAATAAAATGCTAAGGTAAAATGAATTACTTTTACTACTACTAATTTAGATATCTCCCATAATATAATATATAAACTTGTGATAACATTACCAATCAGCCATATAGGCGGTATCCTTGATTAGTCAGGTTTAACCAGATTAAAATGAATTACCAACCGACTAATCTGGCGGTATCCTTTTTAAGTCAATATTTTAAATAGTGAGTATATTATATTTAAGGGAGATTAATCTAAATAGCAACAGTAAAAGAATTACCTTTCACCCTAGCTGTGGAAGTTACCTCCTCATAATAAATAGTAAAAATTATAAAAAGTAAATTACTATTATTACAAAACGTAATTAAAATTAATTACAAAACTAAAAACTAAAAACTAAAAGAAAGTAAAGAGAGAAACTCCCTCTTTACATCAAAGAGATGAGAGAGAGTGGTACAACTGAAACTGGAATTTCGCGCTCTATTTATAGGGGTCAGTAGGGGTCGCGCGTCGCGACGCCAAGCTCGCGTCGCGACGCGAGTTTTGTCGACGTGGCACACTCTGGTTCGTCGGTTTCAGATTCTGGATAATGTGATAAGGTGACACGTGGCAGAGTGGTTGGATCTCAATTATTGTGACACGTGACGACTTTTGATTGGTCGGCTAGATTCTTATCCGCTACGTGTCAGATAAGGATTAGAGAGCCAATAATTGATGCTGACGTGGCGGTGACGTGGCAAAGTGACTGTCGGCACCATAGAATTGCGACACGTGGCACTTCCTGATTGGCTGATGATGACGTGGCAGTGACGTGGCTGTTTGACTCGGTCAACCTGGTGATGTGGATAATGACGTGGCAATGACGTGGAGTGACACGTGGCGATAGTGACTGTCGGCACCGTATGATGCTGACACGTGGCACATCGCATGTTAGCAGATCGGCTGTGATGGTGACACGTGGCACGGCGCATGTTAGCAAAGTCAAACTTTTCTCAGATTCTGATTTGTGGACTCGGCGCACGTTAGGCGTCGCGACGCGGAAAATTACCAAAATGTCATTTTTTTCCAATTTTCACTGTTTTGGTCCAAATCACCTCCAGAATGTCCAGAAACTTTATTTATCTACAAAATAACACAAAACACATCAAAATATTCACAAGACTCAAGAAACTATACAAAATATTAAGTTAAATGAGTGTGAAATAGTGATAGATTTACAACTCATCAGTTGCCCCAAGGTCTCCAGGCTTCTCAGGGGCAGAATCATGACTATGTTCCACTTATGAGAGGACCACAACCGCCACCCATAGCAATGTCATTCAATGGAAATGATATGTTGAGAGAACAAATGACCGAGATCCTTCAAAATCAATTCGGTCTAGAGGTACGCCAATTCGGCTGAGGTATCGGAAGCTATACCCAGATTGGATCGATGTGGCATATCTGTGGCCTAGGAATTACAAAGTACCAAATTTTACTCTGTTTACAGGGTCTGGGGAAGTTTCTACCATGGAACACATATGCCGATTTACCCTTCAGTGTGGAGAAACAAACGATTTCCATAAATTGAGGTTATTCCACGGCTCACTGTCAGGAGTAGTGTTCTCCTGGTATGTTAGCCTGCTGCCCAACTCGGTGGAAAATTGGCAACAAATGGAACAGCTGTTCAATGCGTAATTATACAAGGCCGAATCTGAAGTAGCCTTGGCCGATTTGGCAAACTTGAGACAGTTACCAGGAGAATGGGCCGAGACATTCTTACAAAGGTTTAAAGTGGCTTAAGGCCGATGTTACGTGCCTTTTCCAGAAAAAGAATTTGTGAGAATCGCCCAAAGCTGTCTCAATTTCGATCTAAAAAGAATTTCAAGATCACGAATTTTGGGATCTCCCCCAACTCACTACTAGTGTAGTGCGTTATGAACGGTTATTAAGAGAGGAAGAGCAAATGAAAAAATCCAGTAAAGGAATTTATTACAGGAGCATCGATTTTGAAGTAGGCGAAATAGACATCGAATCGGCCGACTTATGTTTGGCCGAATTGGTTAAAGGGAAGCCGTACGTTTGTAAGGCGTGGGCTGAGCCCCAAGCCAAAGAAAAGAACGATAAAAAGAGTAGGAACTTCTCGTTCGATATCACGAAAGTCGATGCCATATTCGATCAATTATATAAAGACAAGCAAATTAATTTAAGCGACCGCCACATATTGCCAAGCACCGAGCAAATCGGTGGTAAAAATATTATAAGTGGCATAATATGTGGTCTCATTCAACTAATAATTGTCTTATTTTTCGAAATGTTTTGCAGGATGCCATAGAATCTGGACGAATAACGTTCGAAAAAAGATGGCGGTGGACGACAACCATTTCCCAAAGCCAGTGGAATTAAACATGATCAATTCGGACCTTACCAAAATGAACTTGCCAAAGTTCAAGTTGCCATAGACGAAGAACATGACTGTCACCGTCCAAGCGCTCTGGAAAGGATTAAAACACCCCAAGAACGGAAGGATCGGCAAAATCTCTGTGTACGGTGCAAGAACATTATAGAATGGATGAGGGAGTTGGAAGATACCTGTGAAAGGCCTGTAAAGAAAGAGCCATTAGCATGGAAATCGAGGACCTTCGCACCAAGGTTCTACGGTGATAATTCAAATTTCGTCCAAAATGTAAGGACGTTTAGGCCAAAAATTCATCGGCCCAACGTATGATATTCGTATCGTAGGCCACATTCGGGACAACGTCCAGGAAGGAACTACCCTCATGTGGACGAAATGACAAGGACGCAACTGAGGCAACACCAGAGAAATTATGGTCGTATGATGCGCCGGCAAGGTGAAATGAAGGTCACCACAGGCTGTAGTGCTTATACAAGGGAGAAATCGGATGTAAGTGGTAAAGAGAGTGACGACAGAGAATGAACAACAACGAAATGCGAGGTGCACACCAAATTTGATAGACGAAAACGGGACGAGACAGACGACGAAGACCCGCAATCATCATTCAGTTCGGCAGTATGCCACCAGTTGTGGCGAATCATTACTTGTTGTCCGAGAAATTCAAAGGGGACAATAGTGAAAGGGTTGGAGATAACGAAGATGTCTATGATGGTGATGAAACAGAATTTACAGCACTCTCGATAACAGACAGAGAGGCTTCAGACGAGGAAATGATTGACATAGAAGAAAAAATAGACATCACGACTGAAGCACGAAGAATGGGAATATCACAGAATCGATTTCTCAAAGAATTGTATGAGGCCAGAAACCCTCAGTCGGAACATTAGGAGAAGACTTGGGACGATCCACATACCTCTTCCTATACGGAACACCCAAAGTAAAGCGGGCCGTTACTAGGGCAGAAAAGCGAAGACTGGTGGTCAATAATGTCTCTCACGATGAGCCGGTCACATTACCACATTCTGGGTGGGACATGTAGGGAAAACTACCTCGGGCCAACGGAGAGAATGAACAAGCAATGAAGGTAGGCCTATCAGGGAATGTGATATTCCCAAAACCATCACCACAAATGACGAAGCACCTGCGATCGTTGTATGTAAAAGAAAAGGCCAGCGGGATACCCATCACAAAAGTGTTGATTGACAATGGAACAGCCATCAATGTAATTCCGGTTAGGATGCTGGGACGTTTAGCATAGTCAGAAGACGACCTCATCCCTACAGAAGTGGTGATAACAAGCTTCAATGGAGGGGCAACAATGGCCAAATGGGTCGTCCCACTAGACTTGCAAGTAGGGAGTACTACGAAGACCGTGGTGTTCTTTGTTATAGATGGACCAACCACATATAACATGATTTTAGGACGAGATTGTATACACGGTAGCCGATGCATTCCTTCATCTCTTCATCAATGCCTAGTTTTCTGGAACCAGAGAGACGAAGTGAAAATAGTACATGCTGACAACAAGCTTTTTACTGCAGAGACAAATTCAGTCGAATACTTCATGTATGAAGGAAATTACGGGCCGACCAGAGTTCTAAATGAAGAGGAAAATTCAGCCATTGTGGCTCAAAATGACGAGCCATACCCCGCAGGTCTGCTAAACGATTTGTTCATGCAAACACGACCAACCACAGTGGTTTTTGGAGAATTGACGCACATCAGTTCAAATGAAGAAGAACAAGCAGAGTAAAGAACACGCCGCACTCGTGGCTACCAAGGCCAACTTAATGGCCTATGTGACGGAGCGAGAAAATGAAGTCTAGGCTCAGGCCGTGATTTCGGCCTTAAGAGATATATTATTAGCGCACCAGACAGAAGACATAATAAGAGAGGCATGCGGGGTAGATTATTTGATAGAAATGAGTCATAAGAGCGAACAACAAATGGAAGAGGAAGAATACGCTCTGAACGAGCGACATAAGGCGAGCATCACAAGGGTACAAGATGTATTGGACGAGGTAAATCTGGGAAGTGAGGATGATAGACGTATCACTTACATCAGCAAGAAACTAAAGGACCAGGAGCAGAGCAGAGTTGAGAAAAGAAAAGATCTGTATGGAAAAGAGGCTTTCGGAAACAAAAGCCTTTCTTTAATGAGTTGTGGAATAGAATGTAAGAAGGTTAGCCAACGGCCATCCACACAGATTAAGGTTTGGAATGGAATGTAATGTTTTGGATGGGTTACATCCGTTGGCAGCAGCTGACCGAGTTCCTCTGTGGGAAGGTACTGCGCCCCCCGATTTCGCAGATTACCTGTACTGAAAGATCGGTTGGGTAGTTAGTCAGCCGAGGGCGAGAAGGAATGCCCATCGGGCCAGTCCTCAATTAGTGCAGTGGTCTCCCTCGAACGAGAAGAAAGAGCGGGAAAATGAGGGAAAAATTGTAAAGTCGCCCTAGACAGGTGTCGTAATGCGATTCGATGCAATGGGACATTAAAATGACGTGAAAAACGGCTCATTAATGGGCGTCATGATGAAACATATTGGGAAAGGTCGCGCATTTATTGAAGAAGTGATGGGCTCGCATGGAAAACGCAAAGGGCGGCCCAACAAACAATGGGACGAGGACTTGTAGGCCTATGTCTACCACCCTGATATGAAGAAATGCACCTCGATTTCATTCCAAACTCAATCAAGGTGAATTTGTGGGACAATTGTTGACAAAGGAAAATCACCCTAGAGTAAAATTGCCTTAGAGCGAAAAAGTAAAGGACAAAAGTAAGCAGGGCGACGAGGGGAAGAACGATCAATCAACAGATGACTCAACGATTAGGACGATAAAGGAATCAGGACAACTGAACACATGTTGCAGTTGATCCCACGATTACAGCAGTTAGACAGTTCCCTCCACGATCAGGTAGTTATGACACACAACTCAACGGTTGAAGGCATGACTTGGCAGTTGCAGGGGAGTTACGGACTGAAATCGTCCGAGCAGTTTACAAATTCCACTATAAAAGGCTCACTCATGTGAAGAGAAAAAGACCCCGATCAAATGAAGACTCAAACGAGCATCTTATTATTTTTTATTTCGTAGTTTCATAATTTTTAGGACTGTAATTTGTGTGTTTGTGCCCCTTGAAGGCTTATTCACTTAATCAAACACCCATTGCTGAGACTTTGTCTCAGGAGGTTTGAACCTTACACGTTTTCTTCAGGCAGAAAATTGCGCAAACAACTGCAAAGTGATATACAAACCATGCATAATAAGTGTACTTTACAATATGGAGCTACTTGAATGCTCTTGAAGATGGAGGTCAGAGGAGTATCATATCACACTTCGCAAATCAATGAAGCAACCACAAGTAAAGATGCCTATATATCCAAACTTTTGGTACAAATATCCCTAAATAATAAGGAATAAATATATGAATAATCCATTTAGGATCTAACCAATATATATTTTTATTTTATGATTTATTTATAAATACATTGAAATAATTTAAATATCGCAACATAATTATATATCTTATTACTTGTAGAGATTTTCTTAATCAAACTTAATTAGTTGCACTTCTAAATGAGCAAATCTCATATTCTAAATGAGCAAATCTCATATTTGTAAGAGATGAAAAGGGGAAAACATGTATTAATTTATATTTAACTCATTTGGAAGTTTATTTACTTTCTCCACAAATGTGGCAATTATTAGTGGATAATCACCATTAATATTGTTAACAATTTCTAATATTTGATGTTTTATCACCATCAATATTGTTAACATTTTCCACCATTTGATGTTTCATCACCATAAATGGTAATCACATTGTCTAACACAAATTAACAGTTTTAGTGGCATACTAATCTTATAAATTTTCTTTCCATTTCTTCACATTGCACAATTCAGTTTGATTTCAATGATTGATATGACATTAGCGATATTCGACATATAGATGAAAAGTTTATTTCATTCCAAAATGTAAAGAGAAGCAAGATATTTTCTATTTTTAAAATTTCCTCCATTTGAGGGACTAACACAAATTTTTTTTCTGATTGATCTTTTCTAAGGCATATTACATGGTGGAAACCTCAGGTGCTCAGTGTATGCTTCCTCAAGAATCATTGCATAGCCTTCTATTTCAAAATCGGGACCTCTAGCACTACTGGTACTGATAATTTTGAATCTCTGATTAATTATTTTCCGTTTCCAAGCAGCTACTAAGTAGTGAGTGGGGCAGTCGCCATAGTTCAATAAATAAATTTATTAAATAATTATATAAATTAATAAAAATCTCGTTTGTTGGTAAGATGATTTTGATTGTTCCTGTTAGGGAAACTCTCTTGACGTTTAGTAAAACTAAACGAAACTTCTTTCATTTAAAATTAAGCAAAACCCCATTATATTTAAAAAATCTCAAATTTTAGCTTTAAAAATCTCCAATCTTGAATTATTTGATTCTGGATTTCGCTTAATTTAACCAAATATCATCGGATTTTTGCTATTTTCTCTGTTCCCATTAAAATAAAGAATATCTAATATTTTTTTATGAAAATCAAATTTTACCCCATCAAATCAATTTTCTATCTACGTCACTGTTTCCAAAATTAATTATGCCAGTTTGATTATTACACTTATAATACACTAGCTTTCCCTATCTTAGTTAAGGCCATTGTTTTAGTTAAAACCATCAACTGCATTCGATTTCTGAAACTCAAATGCATCGGTACGTCAACCAATAATCAATTAAAAGCAAAAAATGTTAGGCTATATATCTGTTTATATATGTAAACTGTAGAGTGTGGCTAGTTTAATTTTCGTCATGTCTATATGTAGTCCAAGTATAGAAAGAGCGTACGGGCATGTTCCCTGCAGAAACGTTTCATTTAACACAATGTGCACTAAGCTTAATGCTACCAACAAAGTAAAACAACAAATCTTATATTTCAAGCTGTCAGTGCAAAAGTGACATGCGAAATATATGAGAGAAAAAAAGAAGAAGAAGTTATATATGATGCAGAGGAATTGCTGGGCAATTCTCCTTTGGCAGAAGGCACACTGAAGAATATTTCACTTACTCTAAGTGGCCACCTGCCAATGGAGATCTTGCCCTGTAGTGCAACTGCACATTATCATTTGCTGCAGAGAGATGGGATATTGGAGACCTGTATTTATGCCATCTTAGAAGAAGCATATACTTGCATTATACTTGTCGGTGCGACTCATGACTCTTGGCACTTTATTCGGTATCAAAATATTATCAAACCATAACATCGTCTTCAATTCTTACGCAAAACTGATTCACAAAATTTATGGAAAAGAAATATGTAAGAATTTCTATTAAAAATATTAATGACCAAGAACAAGTATCATAAGAATATGAGATCAAGATTCAGTATTTATTTAATGTGAACGTTACGTGAGTAGTCTCAAGATTCAGTACCGAGTTGAATTTGTGCTAAATCAATTATCAGTATTTATTTAATGTGAATTACGTGAGTAGTCTCACTTACATACTCAGCTTATTACTGGACAATTCAAGAATATCTCATCAGTGTCCGTCAACTTTTGACACTTGTATTATTTATTGCATTGAAAATGAGGTACAGAGAAATACTATTGCAGTTTTTCTTGGCTTTCTTCATGTTTCTACCTCATGAATAATTTATATAAAGATTACAGAGTGCTAAAATTTCATTATAAAGAAACCAATTGATAATTTAATTAGAAAATTTGTTGAAAAAAAAAAGAAAATAAGAAGGAGGTAGAAAATAGAATGGTTGCTTTGAAATGGAAGATCCAGAGAATGTGTTAGAGTGTATGCCCTAAAACAGGTTATGGATGTAATGGTTTAAGGCATAATATTTGTAATATAGTTTATTATTTATTAATAAAAGGCATTTGTTAACTACACATTATTTCATATCATAAGGACATGGACAATAGATGTTTCATTAGTAGAATGAAATATCGAACACGACCACAGAAACGTAAGATCATATGGTAATATTATCTAAGGTCACTGATCTTCGTAATAATACATTAGTGTCGTCATATCCTCTGACCTGAGATCATATGATGACTTGTGCGATAGTACTCTTGGTTCACTAGTATATCATCATTCGACTATCCACATCTATTGAATAAATGCTAGATGACCTTGAGCGATTGACGTACGAAGTTACGTATGCTTCAAGATGGGATCCGATAACTTTGATAATTAAAGTTATAGATGTTTCAAGTAAACTCAAAGTTGTGGATATAAGTCTTTGGCCAAAGCAGTCGATATCTTAAAGATATCAAATCCACAAGATAAAGTTTAAAGATATGTCGAGTATAAAGATTTGAGCTTACCATGATCCAGACTCGATAAGAAATATAAATATCAGAAGGAATGAGATGACATGTTCGAAGTGTATTCTAACAGGTTCATATGTTTTCCACTTCATTCATTGACTAGGAGCCATGGCTTGCTGCTAGGCGATTACCCATGGTCTGTGGAATATCATAGAGATGAAATATTAAAGAGTTAATATTATTCAATTGCTACTCGATAATAAACCTAGGACGATCGCACAATATAATCTCGTCTATGTTACAAATTCGACGATGTTTATTAAAAGTTAATAAATGATTATTTTGACATTTCCTAATTGGATTAGGATATTCGAGATATTTTGGAAATATTAATTGATTAATAAATTCGAAATATAAAATAAGATTTAATTATTTAATTAAATATTGATATTTATATTAAATAAATTAAATGTAATTTTAATTAATTATTAATTAAAATTAAGTAAGTTAAATTAATTAATTAATAGTTACTTAATTAATATGCCAAAATAATATTTAATCTATTAGGCTTTAATTTAATGGGCTAGCACCCAAATTAATTAGAGTCATATTTAAGATTAAATACGGAAGTCTTTATTTAATTAGGATTCTTAATTTGATTAAGTATCCTAATTTTATTTTGGAAAGAATCTTTAAGAGACCGAATTTGATTTGAAGAGATATTTGAATGACATTATTGTATTGAGATACAATTAAAACTTCTTGTTCAAGTTGAAGGCAAAACTTATTGTCTTTGAAAAGCAAAAAGAAAAATTATAACAAGAAGTACTTCTTGTTCAGTTCTTGTTCAAGTTGAAGGTAACAAGAAGGTCTTGTTGTTCACATTGCTTTATTTATATATATAAATACACAAGCAATTTACGTGAAAGAAGTAATTTTTGACATTGCATGCATAAGTTACATACACACACAATCAGTTGTTGTATAATTGCATAAAACATATATATACACATGCATAAGCAATAACGATATATATATGCGCAAATCTAAAGGGTTCGGATTTATGATATATATATATATATATATTAATATGCAATTGCATGTTGCATATTTCATGTGTGTGCGTCATTAGCGATTTATCTCTCTTCCGAATAGTTCTGATTCGTTCCTAAAGACTTCAACATCCTAGAAAAGAAAAGATTTTTTTTGTTCTCAAGAGTGGGAGCGATTTGTTCATAGAGGAGCGCTAGTGTGCCAACTAGAGGTGCAACGCTTGGTGCACTACTAAAATGGAAAAATCAAGGAGGATATTCAAAAGGCTCGAGAAAGATAATAAGCACATCAATGTATGTTTTTATTAATAAATTTTATTTATGTTGATAAATAAAATATTTATTGCATGCATGTTAAATTAATATAGATTAATTTAAATAGTATATTGTTTATATCAACAACAACATAACCACAATCTTAAAGTGGTTTTGGAAGAAAATTTTAAATTCCAGTCACATTGATGCTTCCGCGCTAACCCAAAAACCTTACAGAATGTTCTCGAAAAACTTTAACTAGTGGCCTCTCTTTTTATAAGGATATGAGGACCAGCAGCCAACTGGATTGAAACCGCAGAAACTCGAGGCTGTATCTTTTTTTTTGAACGATAGAAATTCCGTCGTAAAATCATCCGACCCGAGTTTAAACGGAGCAGATAAAATTATTGACTGTCTCAGACTATTATAAGAAATGCATCCCTTGAACGTGAAACTAAGACCTCACAATTAAATTCTAAGCTTTTTGCCACTTTCGGGAATAACTCAGAGGCTGTCACTACAAGAATTATGTCTTTTAGAGTCCAATAATTTAGCGTCGAAATAATTTTCGACGCTAACAATCACTTTTAGCGTCGTAAATAATATTAGACGCCAAATATCAAGATTTTAGCGACGAAACCAAAATTCGACGCCAAATATTCAACATTTTTCGTCGAAAAAAATTATCGACGCTAAAAGTACACTTATAGCGTCAAAACATATTCGACGCTAACTTATTTTACTATTCCAATAATTTTTGGCGCTAAATGTTATACCTTTAGCGTCACATATATTTGTCGACGCCAAAAACTATACATTTAGCGTCGACTAAGTAGCGTCGCTAAAGGTTTAGGAAGATTCCACCGACAATCCTCTGATCTTTAGCGTCTAATTTTATGTCGACGTTAAAAATTGGACATTTAGCGTCGAATAAACCGGTTCGACGCTAAAAATCACAACAATTAGCGTCAAATTTATTGTTTCGACGCTAAATATAGATTAAAATGCAGAATGCCACCAACCCTTCTCCCCCTCTATTTTTTCTCCCATTCTCTTCATTTTCATCATCTGAAATCTCAGAATCTGTCCTCTGCAACCTCACAACTCTCCTACAAATTTTCAATAAAATTGTAATCAATTTTCCATAAGGTAAGTCTTCTTTTATATTTCTTTATTATTTTTCAATTTTTATGATTATGTTTATTATATAATTTTTGTTAATGATTTATGGTTCATATATGTAGATTAAGTTAATTAATTAACTAAATAGATTTTTCTGTAAACTATTTACTTTATCAACTAAATATATATGTATATGCTTAAATAAATAATTAATGAATTAGTAATGTTGATGAATGTAATATGATATTTAATAATTATATTATTATATTTAGGTATTTTGCTTAAATGGATAGAAATTGGATAAGCTCGCTGGATAGATTGAGTGTTAAATATCGTAATGGAGTGTATGAGTTTATGGAAGTCGCAAAGCAACACATTGATGCAGAAGGTCGTGTTCGGTGTCCATGTGCAAATTGTTTGAATAGGAAAATGAAACGGTTAGATGAAGTTCATAATCATTTATACATGCCAGGAATATCACCAACTTACCGTACGTAGATTTATCACGGTGAGCAGTATAATTCTGAGTCACGGTTTATTGATTCCGGTGAATGGAGCAGTAGTTACAATCAACCTGTAAATGATGAGATAACTGATGCTTTGCATGAATTACAAGGTCCACAACTTGGTCATAGTGTCAGTGGTGACATGCCAGTGTTAAGTGGAAATGATCAAAATTTATTTAGTGAACTACTTGATGAGGTAAAAAAAATTCCATTTGAAGGTGCTGGAATGTCGATCTTGAATTTCGTTATGAAATTATTACACATTAAAGTGATCAACAGAATGACCAACAAAAGTATTGATATGATGCTAGAGTTACTGGGCCAAATATTACCGGTTGGAAGCGAATTGCCTAAGTCGTACTACGAGGCAAAGAAAATGTTGCGTGATCTGGGAATGGGGTATGAATCCATTCATGCTTGTAAGTATGATTGTGTATTATTTCGTGCAGAATATGAATCACTTGAATATTGTCCGATATGTGGTGAAAGTCGGTACAAAGTTCGTGGTACGGGGAAGAAAATGCCTCAAAAGATATTGCGATATTTTCCTTTAACGCCCAGGCTGCAGAGATTGTTCATGTCACGACACACAGCAACTGACATGATGTGGCATCATGAAAAGAGGATCGGTGCAGAGGGCATACTTAGACATCCTGCGGATGGAATCGAGTGGAAGGAATTTGATGACATGTACCCCCGTTTCGCTGAGGACCCCCGTAATGTCAGGTTAGGTCTTGCCTCTGATGGTTTTAACCCATTTGGGAATATGTACAACTTTTATAGCATCTGGCCCGTTATTGTTATTTCATATAACTTACCTCCATGGAAATGTATGAAGGATCCATTCATGTTTATGTCATTGCTTATCCCCGGTCCACGTTCCTCTGGTAAAGATTTGAATATTTACTTGAGACCATTGATCGAGGATTTACAAACATTATGGAATGTGGGTGTGCATACCTATGATGCAGCTTCCGAGCAGTATTTTCAGATGCATGCCACATTATTATGGACTATTAATGATTTTCCAGCTTATGGTTCATTATCTGGATGGATCACTAAGAGATACATGGCATGTCCAATTTGTGCGGGTCAAACACCTTTGCAACGATTACGGAATAAAATAGGATACTCAGGGCACAAGAGATTTCTTGAGTTGAGTCATCCTTGGCGGAGGAGTAAATTATTTAACGGTCAACATGAACCTCAGAGTATGCCCAGTCCATTGTCTGGATTTGACATAGTTTGCCAACATCAACATCTCAGAGACAGTACACCAGGTAAACATCCTAATAATAGAGATAAAAATCGAAAACGCTTACCTGAAGAGTTGAATTGGACAGGAAAAAATATTTTCTTTGAGTTAGAATATTGGGGGACTCTGAGTTTGCGACATAATTTGGATGTAATGCATATAGAAAAAAATATTTGTGAGAGATTAGTGTGCACACTATTCAATATTCCGGGTAAGACAAAAGACACTGTAAATGCTAGATTGGACCTACAAGATCTTAGAATTCGTAGTGAATTGCATTTACAAGTCACTTCTCAAGGTCTTATTAAGCCACCTGCTAGTTATGTGTTCACTAAATCAGAGAGAAAATTATTCTGTGATTGGCTGAAAATGGTTAAATTCCCTGATGATTATGCATCGAATATTGGGCGTTGAGTCAGAGATGATACAATAACGGGATTAAAGAGTCACGATTGTCATGTGCTTCTCGAGATTCTCCTTCCGGTTGGCATTCGACCTTATCTCCCCCCGAATGTATGCGACGTCGTACTTGATCTATGTGGCTTCTTTAAACAATTATGTCAGAGGACATTAACCACAACTGTTATTGACGAACTTGAGCGAGGAATCATGATAATCCTATGCAAGCTGGAGCGAATTTTGCCACCCATTTTTTTTTTATGTGATGGTACATTTGGCCGTGCATTTACCAGCTGAAGCTAGAAAGTGAGGTCCTGTCCATTACAGATGGATGTATCCCATTGAGAGGTACTATATATATACAGTTTTAAATATTACATTCTTAAATTTTTACTGTGCATTGAATTTAGTTCTAATGCAAACTTGTTGTCATATCCGCAGGGCTTTGGGAGATTACAAACAATATGTGAAAAATAAGGCGCGCCCTGAAGGGTCAATAGCTGAAGCTGTTGTAATAAGTGAAGCAATAACATTTTGTTCGATGTACATGCAGAATATTGAAACTCATTTTAATCGTCGGCCGAGAAAATTCTGATTAACATTAATTTTGGAATGTGTTTGGTTTGGTTAAGTTTAGTTTGGTTTGGTTTTATAATATAATGTTCATACATATACTATAAAATGCATGTGTTTGGTTTGGTTAAGTTTAGTTTGGTTTGGTTCTATTACATTCAAAATGGGGTATGAAACTTTTTGTGTTTTTGCAGATGTCACCGGGCAATCGCAGACGGGCTAATGCGACTCCATCTACATCAGCAAAGACAACTGGCCCTGGTGGAGCCTCTGCTAGCACAGGTGAGTTCAGTACAGCGAAGGGTCGAGGACGCACCTGTGGCCTGAGGTTGTCTAAGTACGTTAAGACTCACGGCCGTATCCAGATTGAGATATCAGATGATGGACACAGTCAAGTCGGACAACATAATTCAGCGTTTAATACAGCCATAGGAGCTGTAGCTCGATATGAAGCTCCCCAAAACTATGTTTCTTGGAGAAAGATACCGTGAGAGACGAAAATCAACCAACTATTCTCTTCACTACATGTAAGTTTTCGATATTGTTTGTTAGTTAACATTTGTATTTTATACTGATTTTTACTCGGTTGCTATTCATGTAGGAGTGGTTCGACTTCGATCTGACCAAAGTGAATGTCCAACAATATATTGACTACCACATGAGGAAAAGTTATAAAGATTATAGGACAAAAGTCATGAAACCAATATTCGACGAACATGGACCTTCAGATGCTCCACAACACAAGCCTGATTTTATAGTGGAGCAAGACTGGACATTCTTATGTGAGCTTTGGTCTACCAAAAAACACGAGGTAAATTTTGAAATAAACGGAAATTTATAATTGTCTTTGTTTTCGGTACTTACATTGTTGGTAAATGCAGGATAAATGTCACGCAAATGCGGAAAATCGAAGTCACTTGCGTTTTAACCACCGTGGAGGTTCGAAGCCATTTATCCAACATCGTGCTGAACATTCCGAGGTAAATATATCATAACGTAAAATTTAACAGTTCATTGATTTAATTAATGTGGAATAATATTGAATTTATTTTCTGTTTATAACAGAGTAACACAGGTGGAGTGCAATCATTTCCAGATTTTTTCTGTGTGACGCATTACAATGAGAGAAACAAATGGATAAATGAAGAAGTCGAACGCTGCTATGTAAGTTTCAGTTTTTAAAATAAAATAATCAATATTATGATCAGCCCAGTATGTCAGAGACGTCGAAGGTTAGAAACTGTCTGAGGCATTGGCAAGAGTGGTCGTTAGGCGCGTCGACGCATGGGCCCATGCATCAGTGAGTCACGACACTGCCAACACTAGCAGATGCATGTTGTTGCTTTGAGTCCACTAGTAGTGTATGAGTTTCGATTTATTGTGAATCGACCAATTCGACGACACCACTGCCACCAAAATGATCTTTGAGTCCTCCTCAACATTTTCCCTAACTTAGTTTGCCGGAAAAGTGGCCCAAAATGGTCAGATTTTACTCTCTCTCTCTGAAGGGGGGTTTCCAAGTTTTTTTGGCCCTCATTTGGGAAAAAAAGGTTTTATAGCTTCTGAAAATTATCACTAAGGTCTCTAAAGTTCTCCAAACTTACACTTTAAATATAATTAACCAAAAATTACACTTAAATTCCCTTTATGTATTTTGACCCTTTGACTCTTTGACTTGTTAGGGAAAATCCAAAAATACCCTTATCATATTTTGGGTTATTACATAATCAAAAAACTTTAGAGTCAAACTTTTGGATCTTCAAAAATAACATTTATTCTAATATTCTTAGTATAATTCAATTGATAAAACTTCAATCCCACTTACTTGGAGGTCTTAGGTTCAAATTTTTAATTGCACCTCCAAAAATAACCATTATCCTCTATCATTGGACTTCGAGACAGCAGCTAATGCGAGTGTACAAGTGTTAGCCCACTTGGCCAAGACACTCCCACCTCATAAGTAGATCTTTGATTCAATTCTTCACAATAACATGAATGCATAAAGAATTCATATAAATTATAATTAGAATTTTGGCTTGGTTCTCAATTCTCATATTCTTCAAGTATGTTCTCATAATCTTCAAGTATGTTTTATCAGTCTTCGAATTTTCTTCCTCTTTATAATGATATTAAAATATAAGAAAAACATTTACACCTTATTTAAAATTTAAAAATCAAAATCAAAAGTCTTTAGAAAATTTTCGCCCAAAATGGAAGAAAATCTTTGCATAGAGTCATTTAATGCGAGTATTATATGCATATTTTACTCTTTATTTAAACTGAAATTTAACTAATTTTATATGCACTTTAAGATTTAGCCACCCTAAGGTTTATTATTATTTTTTTGAAATCCTGGCCCTTAGACATTCATTTTGAATTTTAGTCGACCATATTTGTGATTATAAAGTACAACAAACTCACACAATATACATATGGCATGACATTACTAGATGGATACACTTGAAGCTACCAAAGTGAGATGAAAGAATATGAATGTTATATACATCTCTGTAAAATTTCTCACTAATTTTCCCTAACAGTCAGTAAACCAAGGATTTAAATGAAATAAAATACAATTAAGGAAGAATTATGTAATGCATTTTTGAATCCTGAAGTGATCAATAAATACCCTTAACAATATCAATTGATATGTGAAGTATGAGACTGCACATACCTAGTTTAATTCAGTTTCCTCGTCTGGTGCAAGTAAATACAGTACAGGGCGTATGTGCATGCGACCTACAGAAACTTTGCATGTACATTAACACAATAAGAAAACATATATATATATATATTAACTACTTCGAGTGTAAGGGACATTATAATGCAGAGGAATTGCCGGGCAAATCTCCTTTGGCAGAAAGCACACTGAAGAGTTATAACATTTGCTCTAAGTGGCTGCCTGCCAATGGAAATCTTGCCCTGTAATGCAACTGCACCTATTCGTTAATGTTGTTGCAGAGAGATGCCCTTGAGAGTCTTGTATTTATGCCACAGTAGAAGAAGCATATACTGGGCACAATCCTTGCTGGTGTGACACATGACTCTTTCCACTTTATTCGGTAAATAAATGACACCATTTCATTGTCTTCGTACACATAATTGGTTCAAAATATTTCTGGTCAAGAAATATCTAAGACTATATTATAAATAATATAATAAGAATATCTCAACAGTATCTTTTTTTTGAACTTTTTCCACATGTATATTATTGCACAAAAAAGATGTACGGAAAGAATCAAATTAAGAAGAAAAATGATAAGGAGATTCATCCAGAAATAAACGGGAATAAAAGTATCATCAAAATCATATTATTTTGATAAAATATTAAAATTACGTCTTTATGTTTGTGATTACCTGTTGCCTATGTGATTTTGATATTGAGACCTTGAATCACCTTTTATTTTCTTGTTTCTACTCTTGAAAAGTGTGGTCCTCGTTCTTTAATTGGTGTGGAGTGACTTGAGGTCCCCAAGGGGCGTGGTTTGGTGGTGTAGGGCTCAGGATCTCACCTTGAGGTCTTGGGAGAAAGTGCGTTTCTTGTAAGAGTCTGGGATAGCCGGAGATTTTACCTGCTCCACTTAAGCATGGAATGGGTGGTTTGATCGTGAGGTTTCCAACGATTTCAAAAAAAAAAAAAATGGAGTGACTTGGGTTATTGTGAATAGTCCTGCTAATTTTTTGGATTCATGGCATTTGCTATACTTCAATAGAAAATTATCTGACTTCCTGAATTGTATCTTCATAGTTGTTTGCTAGTGTCTTTGATAAATCATAGAATTTTTCAATAGATCATCTTCCTCTTTGCCTAGTACTTACATGAAGATTTTATCTCTTACGTCAAGCTGGATGTCCTTAAGTTACGAAGACTTTTCAGCTTTGGGGAGTCACTCTTTAGTTGTCTTGGGATTAGATTAATTATTGGGTGTCTAGTTGAGACTATTTTTGTGTTTTCTGGCTTTAATGATATATTAGTTTTTGTATCTTTGTTTAAGCCTTTTGTTTTGTTTTTTTTTAATTGTACTGTTTCCCTTGATGAACCGCTGAGATTGTTCTCTTTTTAATGAAATATCTCATTCTATAAAAAAAAAATGATTGATTTTGCCCCTATTTAATCCCATTTAATCTTCATATCAATAAATTATTGCTCAATTGAAAAAAATATTATATTGTCTTTTATAACTTTATCTTCATATTTCTATTAACTCAACTGATGCATAAATTTTGTATAAATATATATATAAATTTTGGTCCAACATATATAATCATAACTTTGAATTATTTAATCTTAACAGAAGGGAACATTTTTAACAACTTAATTGGAAAAAAATTTATACAAAAAGGAAAATAAAGAGAATAGTCTAGAATGGTTGCTTAGAAATGGAAGATCCGGAGAATGTTCTCAAAATCTTTTAACTCCTTTCATTTCTTCTCCATGGATATGACATGATCAGGAGCAGCAGCCATCTGGGTCGAAAATGCAGAAAATTTGATAAATTTTACTTTAAATAATTGATTGTATAAGAGTTTTTAATTCTTTTTTTATATGATATGAAATAAATTAATTGCGTACTGATAGTTTTGAGTAAAGTGTAAATGATTCATTAAGGATTAAGTAAATTCAGTTATTTTTCCTTAAATTCAGTATTAAGTGAAAAAAAAAAACATGTTAATTATGTAAATCATTAAAAATAAGTCTTTTAGTATCATTAAACACTAAAAATAAATAGGGTTAAACTTTTACTGCTGTTGACAAAAGAAAATCACCCTAGAGCGAAATTGCCTTAGAGCGAAAAAGTAAAGGACAAAGGCAAGCAGGGCGACGAGGGGAAGAATGATCAATCAACAGACGACACAACGATTAGGACGATAAAGGAATCAGGACGACTGAACACATGCTGCAGTTGATCCCACGATTAAAGCAGTTAGACAGTTCCCTCCACGATCATGTAGTTATGACACACAACTCAACGATTGAAGGCGTGACTCGGCATTTGCAGAGGAGTTACGGACTGAAACCGTCAGAGCAGTTTTCAAATTCCACTATAAAAGGCTCACTCATATGAAGAGAAAAAGACCCCGATCAAATGAAGACTCAAACAAGCATCTTATTATTTTTTATTTCGTAGTTTCATAATTTTTAGGACTGTAATTTGTGTGCTTGTGCCCCTTGGAGGCTTATTCACTTAATCAAACACCCCTTGCTGGGACTGTCTCAGGAGGTTTGAACCTTACACGTTTTCTTCAGGCAGAAAATTGCGCAAACGGTTTTTGGCGACCACAGTGGGAGAATTGGTGTAAAAAGTGTAAATGCCTCCGAAAAGAAACACTCAAACTGGCTTAAGTACGGAGGATGGAGGACTGGAGCAAACCAACCAGCCCCACGTTCCAGCCGTAGTGGGCCATTTCGAGGGTCTGGCAGACGCTAGTCGATATGAACCTGCGCGAGAGCTCAGCCCTAACGCGGTTCGCGCATTGTTCAGTGAATTCACGCAGGATGTTGTCGAGCAGGTTAGGCTCCAAAATGCTCAAACCATAGATAAGTTTACTTCGACTAATAACTCACATTATGAAAATATGGCCAAACACTTAAGCTCATTAAACGAGTTAATGGCCAAATGTGTAAACGGGGGGACAACCCTACCGTGGACTACACCTCCTCCTGCACCAAGCAGTCAAGAGGCTGGTCTGAGCAATATTCCTCCGCAAGGGGTCACCGTCCCTACGACTTCCAGGGGAGGAATAAGTCCTGGGGGCAATGGCTCGCATCTAGGGCCAAACTTACACCAAGGGCCAAATATGGCACAACATGAAATGGTGTTGCTGACCGGCGTAAACACACACGTATAACGCAATCGCACGTATCGTTCAAGTAGTATAAAAATATCGATCCCACGAGGACTTAATATCTAATCTATTAATTTTATGAGGTCAAATGATTACTAGTATCTAACAGGTTGTTGGATTGATTTGAAATGGTGACGATTCTAATTTAAAAACAAGTAAATAAAATTGTTCGAAAGTAGATTTAAGAAAATTCAATATTAAAAACTATCTAAGGTTGTGATTCATTCTAATATCTTTTAAAAGATGAAGTGATTATTTTATGTTTGTGTAATAAATCAGTTTACTAACCTGGAACACTAAATTATGCAAAAGCCTATGTCGATGGTCAGACGCAAATACCCAGTTTAACCCAATTGAACCATATGTCTATGTCACCAAATTATCTGGATTCATTAGTTTAAGTTCCAATTATGGCTACCCCCGCCCGACATGTATATGTCTATCCTGTAAGGAAATCTATTAAAGAGTTATCTATCCTCAAGGAAGATCGTGGGCTATTAAGTCTAAGGCTGAAACCTAAAATCCCTATGTCTAGTTCATTTTAGATTTACCACATCAATCTTATTGGTGATCAGACAACAAGAAGCATTAAGCTTAAGACTTAATAAGTAAACCTTTAAATTACCCAAACTATAATAACCCCTTATAAACCGGTGATATAAAAGTCATCACAACCCCAGATAACTAATTTAGTTACAACACATAACTAGGGCTAGTAAAATCTTGAAAATAAAAGACATAAAGTAAAAATACAGTAAAGTAAATACTGAAAAGTAAATTACAATAAAATAAAATGCTAAGGTAAAAGGAATTACTTTTACTACTACTAATTTAGATATCTCCCATAATATAATATATAAACTTGTGATAACATTACCAATCAGCCATATAGGCGGTATCCTTGATTAGTCAGGTTTAAACCAGATTAAAATGAATTACCAACCGACCAATCTGGCGGTATCCTTTTTAAGTCAATATTTTAAATAGTGAGTATATTATATTTAAGGGAGATTAATCTAAATAGCAACATTAAAAGAATTACCTTTCACCCTAGCTGGGGAAGTTACCTCTTCATGATAAATAGTAAAAATTGTAAAAAGTAAAAAAATAAATTACTATTATTACAAAACGTAATTAAAATTAATTACAAAACTAAAAACTAAAAACTAAAAGAAAGTAAAGAGATAAACTCCCTCTGTACATCAAAGAGATGAGAGAGAGTGGTACAACTGAAACTGGAATTTCGCGCTCTATTTATAGGGGTCGCGCGTCGCGACGCCAAGCTCGCGTCGCGACGTGAGTTTTATCGACGTGGTACGCTCTGGTTCGTCGGTTTCAGATTCTGGATAATGTGATAAGGTGACACGTGGCAGAGTGGTTGGATCTCAATTATTGTGACACGTGATGACTTTTGATTGGTCGGCTAGATTCTTATCCGCCACGTGTCAGATAAGGATTAGAGAGCCAATAATTGATGCTGACGTGGCGGTGACGTGGCGGCACGTGGCAAAGTGACTGTCGGCACCATAGAATTGCGACACGTGGCACTTCCTGATTGGCTGATGATTACGTGGCAGTGACGTGGCTGTTTGACTCGGTCAACCTGGTGATGTGGATGATGACGTGGCAATGACGTGGAGTGACACGTGGCGATAGTGACTGTCGGCACCGTAGGATGCTGACACGTGGCACAGCGCATGTTAGCAGATTGGCTGTGATGGTGACACGTGGCACGGCGCATGTTAGCAAAGTCAAACTTTTCTCATATTCTGATTTGTGGACCTGGCGCACGTTAGGCGTCGCGCGCGGAAAATTACCAAAATGTCATTTTTTCCAATTTTCACTGTTTTGGTCCAAATCACCTCCAGAATGTCCAGAAACTTTATTTATCTACAAAATAATACAAAATACATCAAAATATTCACAAGACTCAAGAAACTATACAAAATATTAAGTTAAATGAGTGTGAAATAGTGATAGATTTACCACTCATCAGTTGCCCCAAGGTCTCCAGGCTTCTCAGGGGCAGAATCATGACTATGTTCCACTTGTGAGAGGACCACAACCGCCACCCATAGCAATGTCATTCAATGGAAATGACATGTTGAGAGAACAAATGACTGAGATCCTTCAAAATCAATTCGGTCTAGAGGTACGGCCAATTCGGCCGAGGTATCGGAAGCTATACCCAGATTGGATCGATGTGGCATATCTGTGGCCTAGGAATTACAAAGTACCAAATTTTACTCTGTTTACAGGGTCTGGGGAAGTTTCTACACCATGGAACACATATGACGATTTACCCTTCAGTGTGGAGAAACAACCGATTTCCATAAATTGAGGTTATTCCACGGCTCATTGTCAGGAGTAGTGTTCTCCTGGTATGTTAGTCTGCTGCCCAACTCGGTGGAAAATTGGCAACAAATGGAACAGTTGTTCCATGCGTAATTATACAAGGCCGAATCTGAAGTAGCCTTGGCCGATTTGGCAAACTTGAGACAGTTACCAGGAGAATGGGCCGAGACGTTCTTACAAAGGTTTAAAGTGGCTTGAGGCCGATGTTACGTGCCTTTTCCAGAAAAAGAATTTGTGAGAATCGCCCAAAGCTGTCTCAATTTCGATCTAAAAAGAAATTTCAAGATCACGAATTTTGGGATCTCCCCCAACTCACTACTAGTGTAGTGCGTTATGAACGGTTATTAAGAGAGGATGAGCAAATGAAAAATTCCAGTAAAGGAACTTATTACAGGAGCATCGATTTTGAAGTAGGCGAAATAGACATCGAATCGGCCGACTTATGTTTGGCCGAATTGGTTAAAGGGAAGCTGTACGTTTGTAAGACGTGGGCTGAGCCCCAAGCCAAAGAAAAGAACGATAAAAAGAGTAGGAACTTCTCGTTCGATATCACGAAAGTCGATGCCATATTCGATCAATTATATAAAGACAAGCAAATTAATTTGAGCGACCGCCACATATTGCCAAGCGCCGAGCAAATTGGTGGTAAAAAATATTATAATTGGCATAATATGTGGTCTCATTCAACTAATAATTGTCTTGTTTTTCGAAATATTTTGCAGGATGCCATAGAATCTGGACGAATAACGTTCGAAAAAAGATGGCGGTGGACGACAACCCTTTCCCAAAGCCAGTGGAATTAAACATGATCAATTCGGACCTTACCAAAATGAACTTGCCAAAGTTCAAGTTGCTCCTAGACGAAGAACATGACTGTCACCGTCTAAACGCTCTGGAAAGGATTAAAACACCCCAAGAATGGAAGGATCGGCAAAATCTCTGTGTACGGTGCAAGAACATTATATAATGGATGAGGGAGTTGGAAGATACCTGTGAAAGGCCTGTAAAGAAAGAGCCAGTAGCATGGAAATCGAAGACCTTCGCACCAAGGTTCTACGGTGATAATTCAAATTTCGTCCAAAATGTAAGGACGTTTAGGCCAAAAATTCATCGGCCCAACGTATGATATTCGTATCGTAGGCCACATTCGGGACAACGTCCAGGAAGGAACTACCCTCATGTGGACGAAATGACAAGGACGCAACTGAGGCAACACCAGAGAAATTATGGCCGTATGATGCGCCGGCAAGGTGAAATGAAGGTCACCACAGGCTGTAGTGCTTATACAAGGGAGAAATCGGATGTAAGTGGTAAAGAGAGTGACGACAGAGAATGAACAACAACGAAATGCGAGGTGCACACCAAATTTGATAGACGAAAACGGGACGAGACAGACGACGAAGACCCGCAATCATCATTCAGTTCGGCAGTATGCCACCAGTTGTGGCGAATCATTACTTATTGTCCGAGAAATTCAAAGGGGACAACAATGAAAGGGTTGGAGATAACGAAGATGTCTATGATGGTGATGAAACAGAATTTGCAGCACTCTCGATAACAGACAGAGAGGCTTCAGACGAGGAAATGATTGACATAGAAGAAAAATAGACATCACGACTGAAGCACGAAGAATGGGAATATCACAGAATCAGTTTCTCAAAGAATTGTATGAGGCCAGAAACCCTCAGTCGGAACATTAGGAGAAGACTTGGGACGATCCCCATACCTCTTTCTATACGGAACACCCAAAGTAAAGCGGGCCGTTACTAGGGCAGAAAAGCGAAGAATGGTGGTCAATAATGTCTCTCACGATGAGCCGGTCACATTACCACATTCTGGGTGGGACATGTAGGGAAAACTACCTCGGGCCAACGGAGAAAAATGAACAAGCAATGAAGGTAGGCCTATCAGGGAATGTGATATTCCCAAAACCACCACCACAAATGACGAAGCACCTGCGATCGTTGTATGTAAAAGAAAAGGCCAGCGGGATACCCATCACAAAAGTGTTGATTGACAATGGAGCAGCCATCAATGTAATTCCGGTTAGAATGCTGGGACGTTTAGCAAAGTCAGAAGACGACCTCATCCTTACAGAAGTGGTGATAACAAGCTTCAATGGAGGGGCACCAACGGCCAAATGGGTCGTCCCACTAGACTTGCAAGTAGGGAGTACTACGAATACCGTGGTGTTCTTTGTTATAGATGGACCAACCACATATAACATGCTTTTAGGACGAGATTGTATACACGGTAGCCGATGCATTCCTTCATCTCTTCATCAATGCCTAGTTTTCTGGAACCAGAGAGACGAAGTGAAAATAATACATGCTGACAACAAGTTTTTTACTGCAGAGACAAATTCAGCCGAATACTTCATGTATGAAGGAAATTACAGGCCGACCAGAGTTCTAAATGAAGAGGAAAATTCAGCCATTGTGGCTCAAAATGACGAGCCATACCCCGCAGGTCTGCTAAACGATTTGTTCATGCAAACAAGACCAACCACAGTGGTTTTTGGAGAATTGACGCACATCAGTTCAAATGAAGAAGAACAAGCAGAGTAAAGAACACGCCGCACTCGTGGCTACCAAGGCCAACTTAATGGCCTATGTGACGGAGCGAGAAAATGAAGTCGAGGCTCAGGCCGTGATTTCGGCCTTAAGAGATAAATTTTTAGCGCACCAGACAGAAGACATAATAAGAGAGGCATGCGGGGTAGATTATTTGATAGAAATGAGTCATAAGAGCGAACAACAAATGAAAGAGGAAGAATACGCTCTGAACGAGCGACATAAGGCGAGCATCACAAGGGTACAAGATGTATTGGACGAGGTAAATCTGGGAATTGAGGATGATGGACGTATCACTTACATCAGCAAGAAACTAAAGGACCAGGAGCATAGCAGAGCTGAGAAAAGAAAAGATCTGTATGGAAAAGAGGCTTTCGGAAACAAAAGCCTTTCTTTAATGAGTTGTGGATTGGAATGTAAGAAGGTTAGCCAACGGCCATCCACACGGATTAAGGTTTGGAATGGAATGTAATGTTTTGGATGGGTTACATCCGTTGGCAGCGGCTGACCGAGTTCCTCTGTGGGAAGGTACTGCGCCCCCCGATTTCGCAGATTACCTGTACTGAAAGATCGGTTGGGTAGTTAGTCAGCCGAGGGCGAGAAGGAATGCCCATCGGGCCAGTCCTCAATTAGTGCAGTGGTCTCCCTCGAACGAGAAGAAAGAGCGGGAAAATGAGGGAAAAATTGTAAAGTCGCCCTAGACAGGTGTCGTAATGCGATTCGATGCAATGGGACATTAAAATGACGTGAAAAACGGCTCATTAATGGGCGTCATGATGAAACATATTGGGAAAGGTCTCGCATTTATTGAAGAAGTGATGGGCTCGCATGGAAAACGCAAAGGGCGGCCCAACAAACAATGGGACGAGGACTTGTAGGCCTATGTCTACCACCCTGATATGAAGAAATTCACCTCGATTTCATTCCCAACTCAATCAAGGTGAATTTGTGGGACAATTGTTGACAAAGGAAAATCACCCTAGAGTAAAATTGCCTTAGAGCGAAAAAGTAAAGGACAAAAGTAAGCAGGGCGACGAGGGGAAGAACGATCAATCAACAGATGACTCAACGATTAGGACGATAAAGGAATCAGGACAACTGAACACATGTTGCAGTTGATCCCACGATTACAGCAGTTAGACAGTTCCCTCCACGATCAGGTAGTTATGACACACAACTCAACGGTTGAAGGCATGACTTGGCAGTTGCAGGGGAGTTACGGACTGAAATCGTCCGAGCAATTTACAAATTCCACTATAAAAGGCTCACTCATGTGAAGAGAAAAAGACTCTGATCAAATGAAGACTCAAACGAGCATCTTATTATTTTTTATTTCGTAGTTTCATAATTTTTAGGACTGTAATTTGTGTGTTTGTGCCCCTTGAAGGCTTATTCACTTAATCAAACACCCATTGCTGGAACTTTGTCTCAGGAGGTTTGAACCTTACACGTTTTCTTCAGGCAGAAAATTGCTCAAACAACTGCAAAGTGATATACAAACCATGCATAATAAGTGTACTTTACAATATGGAGCTACTTGAATGCTCTTGAAGATGGAGGTCAGAGGAGTATCATATCCTAAATTCAATTAAGTCCTTTAATGGCGGCTTGACTGCAACTCAAATCAGCATTTAAATGAGAGGTTATATGATGTTATATTGACAGAGATTACACACACTTCGCAAATCAATGAAGCAACCACAAGTAAAGATGCCTATATATCCAAACTTTTGGTACAAATATCCCTAAATAATAAGGAATAAATATATGAATAATCCATTTAGGATCTAACCAATATATATTTTTATTTTATGATTTATTTATAAATACATTGAAATAATTTAAATATCGCAACATAATTATATATCTTATTACTTGTAGAGATTTTCTTAATCAAACTTAATTGGTTGCACTTCTAAATGAGCAAACTCATATTCTAAATGAGCAAACCTCATATTTGTAAGAGATGAAAAGGGGAAACATGTATTAATTTATATTTAACTCATTTGGAAGTTTATTTACTTTCTCCACAAATGTGGCAATTATTAGTGGATAATCACCATTAATATTGTTAACAATTTCTAATATTTGATGTTTTATCACCATCAATATTGTTAACATTTTCCACCAGTTGATGTTTCATCACCATAAATGGTAATCACATTGTCTAACACAAATTAACAGTTTTAGTGGCATACTAATCTTATAAATTTTCTTTCCATTTCTTCACATTGCACAATTCAGTTTGATTTCAATGATTGATATGACATTAGAGATATTCGACATATAGATGAAAATTTTTATTTCATTCCAAAATCTAAAGAGAAGCAAGATATTTTCTATTTTTAAAATTTCCACCATTTGAGGGACTAACACGAAATTTTTTTCTGATTGATCTTTTCTAAGGCATATTACATGGTAGAAACCTCAGGCTCAGTGAATGCTTCCTCAAGAATCATTGCATAGCCTTCTATTTCAAAATCAGGACCTCTAGCACTACTGGTACTGATAATTTTGAATCTCTGATTAATTATTTTCCGTTTCCAAGCAGCTACTAAGCAGTGAGTGGGGCAGTCGCCCTAGCTCAATAAATAAATTTATTAAAATATATTATATAAATTAATAAAAATCTCGTTTGTTGGTAAGATGATTTTGATTGTTCCTGTTAGGGAAACTTTCTTGAAAACTTCTTTCATTTAAAATTAAGCAAAATCCCATTATATTTAAAAAATCTCAAATTTTAGCTTTAAAAATCTCCAATCTTGAATTATTTGATTCTGGATTTCGCTTAATTTAACCAAATATCATCGGATTTTTGCTATTTTCTCTGTTCCCATTAAAATAAAGAATATCTAATATTTTTTTATGAAAATCAAATTTTACCCCATCAAACGTTAACCAATAATCAATTAAAAGCAAAAAATGTTAGGCTATATATCTGTTTATATATGTAAACTGTAGAGTGTGGCTAGTTTAATTTTCGTCATGTCTATATGTAGTCCAAGTATAGAAAGAGCGTACGGGCATGTTCCCTGCAGAAACGTTTCATTTAACACAATGTGCACTAAGCTTAATGCTACCAACAAAGTAAAAAACACAAATCTTATATTTCAAGCTGTCAGTGCAAAAGTGACATGCGAAATATATGAGAGAAAAAAAGAAGAAGAAGTTATATATGATGCAGAGGAATTGCTGGGCAATTCTCCTTTGGCAGAAGGCACACTGAAGAATATTTCACTTACTCTAAGTGGCCACCTGCCAATGGAGATCTTGCCCTTGTTGTGAATAAACACACACACGAGAGGAGAAAATGAGAGAAAATTCTTCTTTATATTACACACAATAAAGAATTACAAAGCTTTTCACCACTTTACAAAAAACTCTCAAAACCACTCAACTCTCTCTGACCTCACACGTTTGGGATTTTCAGGGATGCTCAGGAATGGTCCTGGGAGCTCATTTTTATAGTGCCAAACCGCGTGCTACAGTAACACGCGGTTTGGGCAGTTGGCAACTTTGCCAACTTGCAGATGAAGCAGCTGGCAGCAAGTCTCTTCACTTTCGGCGCCAGTCTTCTCATTTGCTGGCTTCAACAAATCTCCCCCTCGGTGAAGATTTCTCCAAAATCTGAGCCGACCATTAATCATCCAAATCCGGATCCTCCAAAGGATCCTCCCCTGGCTGCATCTGTATGACTGCCTACGTACCCTGAGTTGGGATCAAGCCAATCGTAGTTCTCTGAATCTCCCCACTCTGACTATGTGGAGAGTTTTGTCATCCCGGCTATGGCACGACAGATTTCAAGCTTCTCTTTCGGTAAAACCTTCGTGAACATATCGGCACCGTTGTCGTCGGTGTGAATCTTCCTGAGTTCTAACAGCCTGGAGCTCAGGACGTCCCGTATCCAGTGATACCTCACATCGATATGTTTCGACCTCGAATGAAATGTGGAATTTTTACCGAGATAGATAGCGCTCTGGCTATCGCAGTACAAAATGTACTTCTCCTGCTTGAAACCCAATTCCTGGACGAATGTCTTCATCCATAGCAATTCCTTGCAAGCTTCCGTCGCTGCAATGAATTCTGCCTCTGTTGTAGAAAGTGCAACACATCTCTGCAACCTAGACTGCCATGCCACAGCTCCTCCTGAGAGAGTAATCAAATACCCCGAAGTAGACTTTCGGGTATCCACATCTCCTGCCATATCCGAATCGGTGTAGCCCATCAACACTGGCTTGTCGCTGCTTCCAAAACATAATCTCATCTTGGAAGTGCCTCGAAGATACCGCATAATCCATTTGACAGCATTCCAGTGTTCCCGTCCTGGGTTTGACATAAACCGGCTGACCAATCCAACTGCGTGTGCTAAGTCTGGCCTCGTGCACACCATGGCATACATAAGACTTCCCACTGCTGAGGTGTATGGAACCTGTTTCATTTCCTCCTTATCTGACTCAGTAGAGGGACTCTGTCTCGTACTCAATCTAAAGTGGGTAGCAAGAGGAGTGCTAACCGCTTTAGCCTTGTCCATCTGGAATCTCTGAAGTACCTTATCAATGTACTCCTCCTGTGACAAGTATAACTTCCTGGCTTTCCGATCACGTCCGATCCTGATGCCAAGAATCTGTTTAGCTGGCCCCAAGTCTTTCATCTCAAAAGACTTACTCAGTTGCTGCTTCAAATTATCAATCCTCGATTGATTCCTGCCAACTATCAACATATCATCTACATATAACAGTAAGATGATAAAGTCATCGTCAGAAAACTTCTGAACGAATACACAATGGTCTGAAGTGGTCTTCTTGTATCCCTGCTCCCCCATAACTGACTCAAACTTCACGTACCACTGCCTCGGTGCCTGTTTCAAACCGTAGAGGCTTTTCCTGAGTCTGCACACATAGTCCTCTTTCCCGCTGACTCTGAAGCCTTCTGGTTGCTCCATGTAAATTTCTTCTTCCAGATCCCCGTGAAGAAATGCGGTCTTGACATCCATCTGCTCAACTTCCAGGTCGAGGCTTGCTGCTAAGCTGAGTACCACTCTGATGGATGACATCTTCACAACTGGAGAGAAGATTTCATCGAAGTCAATGCCTTTCCTCTGATTGAATCCCTTGACAACTAGCCTGGCTTTGTACCGGGGTTGTGAAGTGTGCTCCTGTTGCTTCACCCTGTACACCCATTTGTTCTTCAAAGCCCGTTTGCCTCTTGGCAACTTCACCAACTCAAAAGTGTGATTGTCATGCAAAGATTTCATCTCATCTTGCATGGCTTCCTCCCACTTTTCTCTGTCCTCTGTTTCCACAGCCTCCTGGTAGCTCTCGGGTTCTCCCCCGTCAGTAAGCAGCACATACTCATATGCAGAGTATCTAGTTGAAGGTCGCTTGTCTCTGTCAGACCTTCTCTGTGGAACTGTTGGTGGAACTTCTGGTACTGGTGGTTGATCATGATCATCATCTCTGGGAGCTTCATCACCTGTACCCTCATGTCTGGGAACCTCATCTTCAACTCGAACTGGCACCGGTGTCTGAGGTTCTGGATTCACATTTCTGTATTGCTGGGGCATTGTCTTCATCTCCTTTCTGATATCTTCTATGGTCTGGTCTTCAACAAAGACAACATCTCGGCTTCTGACAATCTTCTTCTCCACAGGATCATAGAGTTTGTAGCCGAAATCATCCTGACCATAGCCAATAAAGACACACTGTCGCGTCTTTGCATCAAGCTTGGATCTCTCGTCCTTTGGGATGTGTACAAAAGCTTTGCACCCAAAGACATGTAAGTGCCCGTACGACACTTCTTTACCTGTCCAGGCTTGGTTAGGAACATTACCTTTCAGTGCGACCGCTGGGGACATGTTCAAAACATGAACTGTTGTGATGAGTGCTTCTCCCCAAAATGTCTTCGGCAGCTTGGCTTGTGACAGCAAGCTTCTGATCCTCTCGCACAAGGTTCTGTTCATCCTCTCAGCTAGGCCATTCAGCTGAGGTGTCTTCGGGGGTGTCGTTTGATGTCTGATTCCTTGCGTCTTGCAGTACTGATCAAACGGACCTCTGTATTCTCCACCATTGTCTGTTCTGATGCACTTCAGTTTCTTGCCGGTTTCTCTCTCCACCAAAGCATGAAACTCCTTGAACACTCCCAGCACTTGATCTTTTCTCTTCAAGGTGTATGCCCAGATCTTCCTTGAATGATCATCAATAAATGTCACAAAATACAGTGACCCTCCGAGTGTTCGTATCTGCATCGGACCACATACATCTGAATGTATGAGATCTAGTACCTCCGGTTTCCGTTGAGGCGGGGAGCTCTGGAAGGATACTCTGTTCTGCTTTCCAGCCATGCAGTGTTCACACTTCCGTAAGTGTGAGTTCTTCAATTCTGGAAGAACATTCCGCCTGCGTAGTATCTCCATCCCTGTTTGGCTCATGTGACCGAGCTTTTTGTGCCATAACTCAGCTGCCTCATTGCTGTTGACTGTATTTATGCTACTATTTGAAAGCTTAGCATGCATCAAATACAGGGTTGAGTCTTTCTTACCTCGTGCCACGACCATCGATCCTTTAGTGAGCTTCCAGCATCCGTCACTAAAGGTGCTGCAGAAACCTTCATCATCCAGCTTGCCTGTTGAGATCAGGTTTAACCGGATATCTGGGATGTGCTTGACTCCCTTCAACACTAGCCTTCTCCCGTTCTCTGTTTCAAGGCAGATGTCTCCAATACCGACGGCTTTGGACTGTCCGTCATTCCCCATCCTTACAGCACCGTAGTCCCCTGGTGTGTAAGATGAAAAGAAGTCTCTGCGAG